>JANHAO010011304.1:0-17096 GCA_026873985.1 Saraca asoca | reverse complement strand
ATTTATTATATAAAAAATATAAAAAATATTATTTATTCCATCAATTAAAAATATTATTTATTATATAAAAAAATAAAATTCCAACGAAGAAACTCGTTAGAATTTTTTTCCCACGAACAATATTCGCGGTAAATTCCGTTGACTAATAATTCCAATGGATCCTGTCCGTTGGAATTTCCGTTTGAATCAACGCGTGAGATTAATCCCCAATTGGTATTCCAACGGATGTAATCTGTTGGAATATTCCATTGGAATACTTTATCCGTTGGAATTGCCCGTTGGAATTTCCAATTCCAACGAGGGGTTTTCTAACGAACTAAAATTCGTTGAAATTTCTGTTGAAATGCCTTCTTCCAACGGATTTAGCTAAAATTTCAACGGATTTTTTCTGTTGGAAAATCGATTTTTTCTTGTAGTGACTCGAGCTCGAGTAGAATGATCTATTGACTATGTGAGTTGGGGCTTATCTCTAGTAAGCCGAGGCTACTACCTTGGTCTTGTCCTGTGTCTTGAACTTGCAGCTTGCGAGCTGGTGCCTCTGTTGAGCGACCTCAGTTGTCAGATGATTTGGGCCCCTTCCGATTGGATTCGTCTCTTGTTGGGTTTTTACTGGCCCATTTTGCATTGCCCAAAAACACGCACAACACCTATGTAAGATTTATCAAAGAGTTTTAACATACAATATTTTATATTTTTTTGTAAAAACAGTTACAAAGCAATCATAAAATTTGTAAAAGGTTACACATTTTTCAATATATATAATAAAATGTATGCCCACATTATTTTTCTTTTTAAATACGTACCAAGGCACAAACTTAAAAATATATGCAATTATGAAAATACCAATAAGTGGGAGTTAAGTAATAATCTCAGCCAGCTTAAGATAGTTAATTTAATCAATTTGGACATAAATAAGTATCTAATTTTTTTTAGGGTATTAATCATATATAATTATCATAATAAATATGAGCATATCAAATTGACACATAATGATAATAGAATTTAAATTTGATTTATTTCAGAACTTTTTACGATTTAAATTTTTCATATTATTAATAAATAGGAGGATGACACTTCATTAAAAAAAAGTAAGAGTAATTATTTTTTTTCATCAACAATAGAATGACATTAAATAAATTTAAATGCATAATGCATTTGTTACTGGTGTTGCTTCAAAATGTTTCATCAATATATTGGTTATAATTAAAAGATTCAACTAATACAGCATGTAAGCATTTAGAATGTGTATTTTATCTGTTAGCTAATTTCATTAGAAGCAAGCATAATATTATCAACACATTAGATTATTATCAAATTTATATATAGATATACATATATATATATGTATAATGTTTCTTTAAGTTCGAAATAAATAATGGTATAATTAAATTAAACCTATACCACTGTGAAGAAACTTATTTAAGTTCATATACATTTACTACCTAAATTTACATATCATCTTATGGGTTTTTTTTTTTTCATAAAAAAACTTTTGGATTGTTCATTTAGCGACTTAATTTACGGACGAATTTAATAATGGATTCAGTAATGGTATAATTCAACAAAATGTATACCACTAAGAAGGAACTTATTTATGTTCATATACATTGATTTCCTAAATCTACATATCATCTGATGTTTTCCTTCCATAGGAAAACTTTTGGATTTTCTATTTAGAGATGTAATTTGAACTACCGACAACTTTAGTAATGAATTCAGCTTAAATTATCTCCAATTTGTACTATTAAAAACT
This sequence comes from Saraca asoca, assembly GCA_026873985.1. Taxonomy (NCBI): domain Eukaryota; kingdom Viridiplantae; phylum Streptophyta; class Magnoliopsida; order Fabales; family Fabaceae; genus Saraca; species Saraca asoca. The sequence goes on along the minus strand of JANHAO010011304.1, from coordinate 15,343 downwards.
AGTTAACAATAGTCGATAGATCTAGTGACAAACTATATTTAATGATAGATTTCTCTATTGCTAACATTGATTTATTTTTAATCAAAATAAATGTTAATGATTAATTTCTCTGTCGCTATATTAAAAAAGTAATATATTAACTTCCTAGATTTACATATGATCTAATGTTTTTCTTCCGTCGGAAAATTTTTGTATTGTCCATATCAACATATAGCAACAGAATTTGAATTATTGACAAATTTGGTGGCGGATTCATCTTAAATTATATCCAATTTACATTATTGAAACCCAGTTAACAATGAATCAAGTGATGGACTATTTTTAACCACGTAATTTTTTTTTGCTAATATTATTTTTTAATTAAAATAAATTTTAGTGATGAAAAAATTCATTGCTATATTAAAAAATAATTTATTGATAATAAACCCGTCACCATATTTTATGTTGCAGGCAAAAAAAAAAAAAAGAAAATTGTTGTGATGACACTATTCCATCTCTAAATATTTTAGTGACGCCCATTTCAATTGGCAACATTTTGGTAATAAATATTTTGCCAATGTCATTCTATTCTTTTTCTCACTTAGTAGTGATGGAATTTGGTAATGAATCTGTAAATTTCATAGCTAAATATTTATTGATGCTATGTTTAGCGATGGAAATTTCTATCAATGATGAAATTGTTGTAGGGAACCTTTCCTTAATGAATTTGTAATTCTAATATTCGTTTTTATACACTTTTTGTTTCTGAACTTCCGACAAAAATAATAAAATACTTTAGTATCAGGCAGTTAATATCTTTTACGTATTTTGTTGTATTGAAGAATACTGCTACGGGTAATGATAAATTTTTGGCTATATTAATCTGTTTCTATACTTTTTTTTTTTCTAAGTGATTTCCTATACTTTAAAATTTTGAAATTGAATATTTATAATTTTTTAAATTTCTACTATTCGTTGCTAACTTTCTCTCTATTTTCAATTTTTGTTTACTGATAAGGCCGATATGTATCCCATGTGACAATAACCTTTCCAAATTTGTTTGGAAAGTGGTGAGGCACATGGAAGGGTCAACGGGTTAGAGGAAATAATTCCAATACTTCATTTTTTTTTCCTTTTTCCTCCAAAATGTTTTTAAAACATTTGGAGTTTGAAACTTCCATTTTCATGGTAGAATTTCTACAAAAGTCTCAGATTTTAACTATCTCTCTTTTCCCTGTATTCTTTTGAAACCTAGGGCACAAAATATATATTTATGAAGAAAATTCTCCAATTTTCATCTACAATACAGCTTTGAAATAGGTAAAAATAATAACTAATGATAGGAAATGTCAACATGAAATATTAAATGTCAGATTTACAAATTAAATGACAATAAGATAGAAAGTTAACAACAAGCATCTAATTAAAAATTTAAAAAATTATAAGTATTCAAATTCAAGATTTTAAAATATAGATAGTTACATAAAAAAAATGAAAGTATAGAAAATTACAAATTAATTTTACCTTTTAACATAGGTTGGTAACTAATGGTGTCGTCTACCAAAGTCCTGAATAAGTTTCATAGCCATATATAATGGATGACTTTGGCTTCAACAAGCCGCAAATTTTCCTAATGGATATAATATTGATACACCTTTTCGCTCATTTCTAAATTATCATTCCTTCTCTAGGAATAGACAACTGAATGTAGACAATCTGCTGGCAAGACATTTAGCAAAATTAGAATACAAGTATCCAATCACCTTTGGATGATGGGAACTTTGCATATGAACATATAATTCTTTGTTTCTATTTAGCTATATATTCTAACACTTTCTTTATAACCATACCGTAATTCATTTGGAAATCACTTTTATATTGGTCTAACATTCTGACCTCAAAATTGATATTTTGATTTAATGCAAGCTTGTCACATTATAATAACAACGTAAGCATGTGGACTTGTTTCCATCTTTTTACGTTCTATATCATTTTTTCAAAATTGCATAAGGTTGCATTGGTTCCCCTCATATGTGAAACTAAATCCAACTAATCACTAATCCATGTTGAAAATTGGATTTCTTTATAATTCTTTTGATGTATTCTACCTTACAAAATCCAATCTAATCATTATTAATGGAATATCATTAACAATTATTCACAAATCATAATAGAGCCCTTTTTGATAATTCTATTAATCTAATTAGGAAAAAAAATGCAAATTATCCCCCTTCAACTTTGGATAATTACATTTAATCCTCACAAACTATTAATTCTTGTCATTTACTCCCTTCAATTTTGGGATAGTTACATTTAACACTTGAAACTTTTCAACTAATGAGGTTGATCAGCAAAGCAAAGAGAAGTCAGATGGTGACCTACAAGCAGAAGAGAGTCAGTTGCACATAATGAAAGTGGTATGACGAGCACACTTTGATGATTAAATCAATATTTCAGTAGAGTTTCAGTAGTGTAGTGAAAATGATATGAAAGAAGGATACCTACTGGTATATATAGGTGTCGAATGTACCAATTAGTATGCTCTTGGATGAATAGGATGCTACCATGTGTTACAGCGTATCTGTAACATCAGTGAAATTCTCGCTAGGCAGTTACTAGTATCATACTATTCATGCAAGCTTGATTCACACCTTTTATCATGTATTGTTTAAACAGTTGTTTCACCAAACTCTCATTTGTCAAGTTTCACACCTAATTAAGTTGGTTGATCGGCATAGGCTAAGCTGCATGCCAAAGCCAATTCCTCTGCTAGTCCCAATTAATTGACTTAGGTTGATTTTCCAAAGTATAGACTATTTTAGGCTATGTCATTTGCCCTCTTCTTTCTCAACTAGAGACACAATTGGCCTACCTAGAAACCTTTTGCTTTCCTAAGCTAACTGTCACTTGCACTATCAATAATGATGGTTTGGTGTCTTGAGGGGCCTCAAGATTTGCAACAATCGCATCAGTAGCACAAATCACCATCTAGGTCATTCATCATGGTCAATCCCAGCTATTGGATCTCTTTGTTTTGTCTATAAAAACTAAGCCCAACCTTTTGAGCTTGACTTCTGCCTTTGCTCTCTACTCAAACTTGTCTTTCTCAACTCTGATTCGCCACTGCCTACCATCACTCACTCTATCATTCTTCCTTAGCTTCAGGGTACTCCACCACAACTTTTGCAAGTAACCTCTACTTCCTTTGCTTTTGTGGTGTCTTGCTTTATGTTTTTTTTTTTCAAAATACCCTAGCTTAGGCTACCTCTTCACAATGGTTGCATCTCGTGTCTACCAACCTTCTCTTGGGCCTCACCGAAGGGACCAATGCTTATCCCTAAATGAAAATCTCTCAATCTAGATTCTTTTATTTGTTTTCATTTTATTAATACCTCTATCTTCTATTTGATCACCTTTATTTGACCATCTTTCCTTTTTACTTCACTTACCCTAATCATACTTTATTTTCTTTAAAGATAGCCCTTGTTCTCTGTGCTCTTCCACTTTATGTTCGATGAACTAGGTGACCCTATCAACTTATCATTAGATTCTAATTCCTCATTCGACCTTGGGGAATACTCATTCAAGAGTATTGTATATCATTACAGCCTTCCCTTTCATTAGATCATGGCCAACCAATCTCACGACGAGCAAGGGAAAGAACAAGTCCATCTTATTGATGCTGCACTAGACAACTTATAAGACATCCATCCGGATGTGAAGTTAATAGTGACTTCCACACAATGGTAAGATCCAAATGTAACTCAAGAGTAAGAGAAAGTCCATATTCAAAGGGAATCCATCGAGGGAATTGTCTTCGAACACGCTTAGGAGGTTGAGCAGGTTTGCAGCTATGAAACCTTATCCTTCTTGATATTCTATAGGCATGTAGTCAATCACCTTCAAGTTTGCCCTCCTTTTTCCCTATTTCAAAGAAACATCCCCCCAAAACATGAACATATACGCTTCCCAGTTGACCTGGAACACTTGAGCTTTCTTTTTCTACTTTAAAGTGTTGAGCCTCTGGATTCACTTCACCCCTACCGTGGGATCTTTCTTCTTTTTCTTCACCTACTCACTATAGAAAGCCAAAGGTTAGGTGCATTTCCTTCAGCACCTCAACCAGGTCATCATAGAGAACATGCCTACCAGTGTTCATTCTTAGAAGCATTCATTCTTCAAAGTTTGAATCACCAAAGGGTTTTATCTTTTCTTCCTTCAAGATAGGGAGCCACTCTACCCTGCCGAATGGATTAAACCCAAGAAGTAGCCTCAAGGCCACCCCTTTGAAGATCTCTTAGATGACTATTAGGACCTTGTCATTTGACTTCTAGTGCTAAGATCATTTGATACTCAGTCTGTCCTTCATATGCACTTTACTTTGTAATTTGGTTTTGCTTGTTGGTTTTGTTTTACTGATTTTGTTTGTTTTCTTGTTTTTAGATTGCTGGTTAAAAAATAAAGCAATAAAAATACACCATTCAAAGATAGGTCTGAAGCATATGGTTTAAATTCATGCCTGGGCCTTGGTAGAGGAAAAGTTGATTATGCCACTAATCACTCAACTCAAGTTAGTGCTACCAACAGGTGGGCATTGCCAGTGGCACTCTCTCTTTCGATCAACCTACGCCTTTGTTCTTTGTAAGACATTATCCATAAGGAAATGAAGAATCAATCAAAGGTAATGAGGGTAGCTCTTCCAACACTCTTGCTCCATCAGCTAAGAAAATAAAGGTGGACATTTGGAAGGAGTTGTAGCTGATTGAGGCCTTTGAAGGGAGTAACTTGTCATTTTATACCATAAATAATCTACAGTATAAAGATGTTGATTATGGCCCTTTCCTGCATAGCCAACTACTTCTCCTTGCTGGCAGGATCACATTGAAGAATTTATACTAGACCATGGTCCTCTGATCCTTCTAAAGTCTTCCATAGCCTAACTTACTTTCTTAACTGCTATCATCCTGGCTATTATTCCAACTTTTGTGAAGAGTGAAAGGGAACTAGTGAAATTGCACCCAAGCATCTTGGAGGAGCTAATAAAGAATGTTGAGGTCAAGTTTAAAGAGGTGGCCAATTGGGACAAGATCATTTTCGATATGATTGATTGTATTGTTTCACTTGTGAAGGAGTAGGATACCTTGCCCCAGAAAAGTCAAGACATGGGTAAGCAGCATTTAGAACAAAAACTCTAGAATGTCATGGAAGAGGCCAAGGGGCTTAGCTATCCCATGCTTTGCTTTAGGTTTGCAAAATCTACTCATCAAATTTTACACTTTAATCCTAATGTAATGCTCAACCTTTCCTAGCTCATTAGGGATAAGACTTTGGATGAGATTTTGAAAGAGTTACCAAAAAACTATGCTTGTCGATGGATCTTTGGATGGTTGCTATCATTCTTTTGTTATGCTTTGCTTTTGCTTTTTTTTTTTTGTAATGGCTACATTAATGAACTCATTTTTGTTAGTACATCATTTCTTTAATTATCTTTTACATAGCACTTGTATCTATATGCGTGTCTTCAACTGGTTGTCTTTTCTTTGCTTTATTAAAAGACTTGTTTTAGTATTTTCAAACTTCTCATCTAAATAAGCCTTTAACAATATCTATCATTTTATTTTGCCAATCTTCCATGCCTATAAAGGGCTTTTGTGCTTGTCATTTACCTTCCTTTTTCTTGCCAACCCTTCAATTGCCAAAGCTTTTATCGGGCTCTTAGCTTTACACATCTTACCAATGTTGGGGAAGTTGGTTGGCCTTTTTCCTAGTGCTGGTATGATGACTAGCCTACCTAGGAACTTTCCTTCCTAAGGAATTGAGACTGCTTAGGGATCTTTTTTTCTTGAGGAATTGAATTGCTCAGGGATCCTTCTTTCCCAAGGACTCTCAAGATTTCTTAGGAATTTTCTTTTTCAAGGAGTCTTGAAACCAACAATGATTGCTATCTCAACCATTCATCTTGATTTTTCCTAGCCATTAGATTTCTTCCTACCCTCTATAAAAGTCAAGTTGGTTCTCTTAGTGGTGACCTCTATAATCCACTACTACGGGCCCTAGTTATTATCACTTGCCATTCACTTTTCTGGCACTTTTTCCTAGTTTCTTGGTTACATTCATGCTTTTCATTAGTAAATTTCCACATTGCTTTCTATTTTGTACATTTTAGCCTTCCATCTCTTTTTACCTTCTTTGAAATGCACCAAGAATGGAGGTTTTCTTTTAGTGACTACCCTTTTCATTACTCTGTCCTTTTCCCTAAATCATACTAGAAAGATTTGCATTTTTACTTTATCAGCTTCTAGCTTTTTGCTTTATTTTTAGATTACTGGCTGATCTAATTCACTGTTTAAAGATAGACTTCCGGTGATCAGTAGAGACTTGTACTCAAACTTAGGAAAACAGAAACTTATTGTTGCACTAGTCACTCAGACCGAGTTAGTACCAAAAGTGATTGTTATAGGTGACTTTACTTCTCCAGATTGGGCAAAGCCTTTTCTCGATTGTCGCAAGGCATTGCCTTCACATAAGTGAAAGATGCTTGTTGAGGGCTCTTCCAAGGGCAAGGGAAGCAGTTTTGATGACATAGATTCTAAATATTGGGCCTTCTTGTGTTGCTTTTCCAAGTATAATACAAATAAGCCCTAGGAGTAGATCCTGGAAGAATGTAAGAATAATTAAGTCTCCCTGGACTTTAATCATTGTTGCATTTTTCCTTTTTTCATGTATGGGCTAGGCCAATTAACTAATTAAATGGATTGACGAACGAACTTATGAACTTTTCCTTTGCAACTTTTTTTTTTAAATAACTTTTACACAGTATCTTCATGTTTGTATCTCCAACAGGCTTTGTAGTTAGCCTCTTTCTACTAGTAAATCTATCATTTGGGTTTTTATCGATCTATTTTAATTACTCTTGTGCTCATTTGAACGTTGACTTTTATTAATGCTAAGAGATCTACTCTATCTTTTATTGGTGCTTGTTAGCCTTGCTGATATATATTCTTCAGTTTTGATATTGAAAAATAATTTTAATTGATGTCATGATCTAACCATATGCTTTGAGTTTTTATTCATTTTGTAGATGCAAGTTGATCAAGTAACATTCAATATATCGAAAGATCCAACAATACTTTTAGTATCTTTTTATTGATTTTTCTAGGCTTGTTTGTAAGTGTGTTCTAATTAGATTTGATCCAAATAACTTTCTAAAATGATTAAACTAAGGTAGAAATAAATCAAGTGAAATAAGCTTAAACAAAATATTTTCAAACTAATTTTTCAAATGATCTTTCACAAGTATAAGTTTTATAAAAACTATTTTTCATTGTGTGAATCAATTCATATTGAAGATTTTGTGAAAATGTACTCGAATCAATTCAACAATCGATTCATGAAGAAAAGTTTTGGAAATTTGTTTTACCAAAGATTTGAAATTTTTTCTAAATCAATTAGGCAATCAATTTATCGATTTAAGAACTGTTTGCATAATACTATGATTCGATTCATACATTGATATGGTTATGAACTTCTTCATGATCTTCATCAGTGAATTGATTCACAAATCAATTTATTAGTTGGTAACCACTATGAATCGATTCAAGGTTGAAAATTTTGTTATTTTTCAAAAGTCAGTTATCACACTCTATAAATAGCCTTCACCTCATTTCAACATATAATAGTTTTTAGTTTCTTATTTCTTCAAGAGCAAAAATCAAAAAGTTATCATAGCTTAATAATATTCATTACTACCTCAATATATCTAAGCAATTCAGAGTATCTTTGATCAAAGTTGTGAAGAATTCACACTAGATGATTGAGATATTCATCTCAAACCTTCGTATTGCATTCCTTTGCCTAGTTTTTTTTTTATTTCAAATTTCTAGGTTGATAGAAATTAGAGATATAAAGGAAGAGGTTGATCTTCCCTTTGCATCTTCTTTGGTTATAAGGTTAATGTTGTGGGTAATTTTTGGAACCACATAAATGGGCTGGTAAAGCCTAATGGATAGGCTTTACTAACAATGGGCCAGCTCATTTGGATTGAAGCCATCAAACTAAGACACCAGATTGCTAAATATGAGCTAAGGTCATTGGTCAAAATAGTAGCCTTAGGTTAAGAAAGCAAGCCCAAACTCGTAGCTAGTGGAAAGCATCCTCAACCATTAGGAAAGTCCATCCAGTCTCCTATTCTAGTAGGAGTTTGTTATAACCATCTATCCTGATTTACTATGTAATCTTAATTAAGACATGATGCTTATCTATTATAGATTTACATTCAAACTATAACCTCCTAACCATTATAAAAGGGGATGAATCATTGTACATGAGATATACAACCATCAGATACAAAACACTTAGCAAAGAGTAATAAAAACCATGGATGTAGGGTTCAAATTGACTTTAACCAAACCACGTTAAAAATTATTGATGGTGGATTTTGGTTATACCAAAATCCAGTTAACCAGGAGCACTCTTCTGGGACTCAAACTATTTTCTAGTTCAACAAGATGAAGAACGAAGGAATGGATAGGAAGAACAACAAACATACAAGGGATTTTCAATTTGGTATGGCCAAAATCGGGCAATACCGATCTTTACGTCCATGGTAGCATCTTATTATTTTGATGAAAATCTGGAGTGTTATAGTATCTATTTCAACTTAGCTTACAGTGATCTCCCTCCTTTTATCTATAGAGGCTAGGGAGGTTACAATTGTAATTACACAATTTGTATTTCTGTTACATTAAAATAAATGTACAAGACTACACTGATTCTTACAATTCAACTTTTACTGATTGCTTTTTACAGGTGGGCCCCTGTCTACTTAGTTTACAAGCTGACATATGCTTGTCTCCCACTCAATCTTAGCAAACTACTGGCTAAGTGTTGTGCTTCATGAACCAGATCACCTAGCCTAGGGTTGTTACTACCTTTCAGGCAGCGAGGTCAAGCTCACTCTTGGCGAAGCACGCTTATGCAAGGGGAACTATTTACGAATGCTGAGCCAAACTATTACTTTTGACTATGTCTTATACCGAGCACATGGCTTTGTGACCTGGGAATTTTGCTTAGCAATATCTTGGGTCGGATGAGTTAGGCCTTTTCCTTTGGGCTCGCTACTTGGGCCTTTTGCTAGCCTGGTTATAAAGTACCAAATTTCACCTATAACATTAGCCCCCAACTCTCAATTCGTGTCGCAGACTGGGAGTTGTAGTTTACTGACGTGGTCCTTGCCTGTAGCTTCTACCATGTTGTCATTTTGAACTCAAATCTTTCATTTCATCAGGCCATACTTCTTTCTAAGCATGGCTCTCAGCCGTTGGTGTGGCGGCTTTATTTTCTCTTGGATTGTTTGATCAGGAATGGCCAAATGACCACTGGATTTTTTGAAAGATCGAGTGAGTCGATTTAAAGCTTGGGGGTTTTCTTCTTTCTTCATAGAAGAACTCGATGGGAGCCATAGCTAAGCCCCCCATGTCTCTAATAGCTTGGGTATTTGATGAAGTGTGCATGGCCTACTGTACACTGGTAGATCTTTCACAGTCTTGGATTACTTTCTCATGGCTCCATCGTGAGACTTAGGCTTACTAGCCAGATTTTTGTGCTCCTCAGTCTTGAGGGAATGGGTGAGTCAGGAAATGAGCTATCAATTGTGGAGAAATGTTGAGGAGCTTGTGTGCTTAGTGGTTCTCCTATTGACCAGAGCTCATCTTCTAAAGGGTAGCCTTCTTTGCAGGCTTATTAACTTGTATTTTGACTCATTTGGTGTAAATTTACCTCGTTGAGGTTCTTAATGAATGAACTCTCTTTGTGAGTGCTACATTGCATTGAATGTTATGCTTGTTGTGCATGATAGCATAGGTTTTCTGTAGATCATAGCTAAATGAGATGCTTAGATGACCAATCAGTCATATTCTCCCATTGAAAATAAGTCTAAGAGCAATGAGACCTTTAGCCAACAATAAGAAAAAGTGTCCTAACAGGTTGCATAAGATCTGCGGCTTATGGGAGATCATATGAATGCTGCAAATGATGCATCGCATGTGAGCCATGAGCAATAGGTTACAAAAGAGCTACAAACATTAGGTCACATGAGAGTTATGAATACTAAGTCACATGAGAGCTGTAAACATTAAGTTATATGAGGGCAACACCTTGCGAGCTATACCATAGCAATTTAGCTGCTTAAGAAATGATTTTACTTTAGCACCTCCATGTCTTAATGAGCTCTAGGCTATGCTAGAATTGAGTTTATTTTGAGCATCTCCACACCTCAATTGGACTGAAGATTACAGTTGGCAAAGGGTCTGTGGATATTTTTAGCGCCACATCGCCTTAACCAGACCAGAGGTCATGGTTAGCAAAGAGTTCTATGGATATTTTTAGCACCACAATGCCTCAATCTGACCCAAGATTATGGTTGGCAAAGAGTTCTATGGATATTTTTAGTGCTACAGTGCCTCAATCGGACTAGAGGTTGCAATTGGCAAAGTGCTCTATGGATATTTTTAGCACCATAGCACCTCAACTAGACCAAAGGTTATGGTTAGCAAAGAGTTTTTTGGATATTTTTAATGCCACAACACCTCAATCGGACTAGAGGTTATAGTTGGTGAAGAGTTTTATGAATATTTTTAGTGCCACAATGCCTCAACCGGACTAGAGGTCGCGATTGGCAAAGAGTCCACACATGATGCTTAAGAAAGTTAGCCATGTATGAGCTTAGAGGATCGTGCACACTTGATAGCAAAGAGCAAATTAGGTACATGTAATGAAAAGATCTCTATAAGACTAGGCCAATAGCAAAATAGTTTCTTTCAACAAGGAGCGAAGCTTTAACACTAGCTTCTGAATTGTAATACATCATCAATGTATAATTCTAACTGAGCCCCTTTGCTCTTGATCGGGCTTTCACTAGGGACATTGGGGTCACTGTCCCACAAGTCACACCATGTACTATCCTAGGTGGCCTCTCTTGATCAAGTCCTCAATTGCATCTCTAAGATTCTAACAATTCAAAGTGCCGTGTCTAACCTTATTATGGTAAGCATAAAACTCTTTCCTGTTCCTCTACCTATATGGGACCTTTAAAGGTCTAGACCTCCCAAAGTCTTCTCGATCCCTTTTTTCCATGTATATCCTATCCTGGGTGTCTGATAGGATGCTGTAGTGCTCATGGTGACAAGGGGGCTGAGGTCCTCATCTTTTGTCCTTTTAGACTTCTTTGTGATTCACTCACTAGAGTGGTCACCTTGATCCATATTGCCTCTCTTTTTGGTATGGACAAAGCCATCTTGCTTGTCCTTCCAATCAGGCTTTCTCGAGTCAAAGGTTTCTTCCCATTTGATCTACTTGATAGCTCGCTCATAAAACTCAGTTAAATCTTTCATCGGGGACTTATATAGACTTTTAAATAACTTTTCATCTTTGCGGAGTCCTATAGAGATTGTAGTCAAAATGGTTTCCTCTGAAGGATTCTCTACTGAATTGGCCTCAAGCCTGAACCTGGCAATGTAATCCTTTAGCAACTCATGCTTACGCTGAAAGATCATTACAAAGTGATAGGGGGCATGGGCTATCTCTTCAATGCTCGGTACTACTTGATGAACTTCTACTAACATTCTTCCCAGCTACATATTAAGAGAGCTAGAGGGTTTCTGAACCAGGCCCAAGGGATGCTTCCTAATATGGCTAGGAAGACACGATACTTGACCAAAGGATCAGTTGTTTGAAGATCCATCTGGACATTAAATGCATCCAAATGGTCGCATGGGTCGCTATTTTCATCATACAACGGAATTTAGGAACTTTAAGCTTGTGAGGGAAGGCTGCATTTCAATCTCCACGAAAAATGGTGAGCTTTCTAAGCTGCGATCTTGATAATTTTGAGCCCAAGGACACTCCTCTAGTCATTTTAGTCTTTGAAACACTTTTTTCATCACCAGGTCCTGCATTTCAGATTGCAAGCCAGAGGATTGCCATCTTTTTTGTTTTCCTTGGTCGTGGGTGCTATGACCTATGGTATGCCCTCAATTTGTCTTGTTTGAGCTCTCAGTTCGATGCGAGCCCCCGAGCTACTGACCATCACAGTTCTTGCAGAATTGGTGAGCTTTTGACCTTCTTCGTTGATTGGTGGAGCGAGCTGAATTAGAATGTTAATGTGCCTATTCAGCCATCCCTTCCCTCTGAGTTTCTTCATGTAATTGCTAGAGTTGTATAATAATCTCCTCTTGCTTTTGTGCTTCTTGAGCTTAAACTTGAGCCAACGCCCTAAAGCCTCAGTGAACTCTCTTATTGTATTTTTGAACATTTGTTGAGATTGGTGAGATGTTTGCACCTTATTAGTCTTGGGAGCAACAACAGGTTGATGGTGAATTTCAAGGAGCAAACCTATGGTAGTGCCTGCTGACTGAATAATAGGGGTGCTTAAGTTCCTAGTGGCTTTTCTTCTGGTCATTACAATTGCACAAGGAGTTAGCTAGAGTATAGTAAATCACCTAAAGAATAGATGAGTCCCTACAAATGGTGCCAAAATGTTAATGGTGGATTTCGATTCTACCAAAATCTAGCTAACCAGGAGGATTCTTTTGGGACTCAAATTGTTTTCCAGTTGAACAAGATGAAGAATGAACGAATGGATAGGAAGAAAAGCAAACACGCAGGGGATTTTTAACATGGTTTGGCCAAAACCAGGCAGCACCTGTCCTTACGTCCATGGTAGTATCTTATTATTTTTGTGAAAATCTGGTAGTGTTACAGTATTTGTTTCAGCTTAGCTTACAGTGATCTCCCTCTTTTTATTTATAGAGGCTAGGGAGGTTACAATTATAATACACAATTTATATTTTTGTTACATCAAAATAAATGTACAAGATTACACCAATTCCTACAATTCAACTTTTGCTGGTTGCTTTCTGTGGGTGGGTCCTTGTCTGCCTAGTCTGCAAGCTGATGTATGCTTATCTCGCACTCAATCTTAGTGAACTACTAGCTAAGTGTTATACTTTGCAAACCAGATCACCTAGCCTAGGGTTGTTACTACCCTTCAATTAGTGAGGTCAAGCTTGCTCTTAGTGAAACGAGCTCATGCAAGGGGAACTATTGATGAGTGCTGAGCCAGACTATTGCTTTTGACTATATCTTGTACCGAGCACATGGCTTCGTGACCTGGGAATCTTGCTTAGCAATCTCTTAGGTCAGATGAGCTAGGCCTTTTCCTTTGGGCTCGCTACTTGAGCCCTTTGCTAACCCATTTATGAAATACCAAATTTTGCCCATTACAAAAACTTTTGGTGTTTCTTTGTTCTTCCTCTCTCTCTCTTTTTCTCCTTTTTTACATTCATTCTGTAGCTTAGGGTTTAGAACTTGGATTGATCAGATTTTATCATTAACATTTTGGTGCTTGAAGGAGGGCCTTAAACTGCATTCACTATTATTTTTTGATGGCTAGAGGAAGAACCACTAGAAGTTTAGATGTTATAGTTGGCCAACCAGATGGTCATAAGGGACATCAAGAGGATCCAGTTCTGCATGCAGGCACTTCCACCATCCCTGTCGTAGATGTTACCGCTGACATGCCACTAGTAGCCTCACACTAACCTGATATCATTGATGAAATACAAGCATGGCATTAGCATCATGAGGTGCTAGAGGAAATAATAGGAGAGTTGGCTGAGGCGATTAGGGCATTAATATGGTAATATTATTTTTAAAATTTTATGACTAATTATGGATTCTTGAATGAATTTTCAAACAGAATACTAGAAGTGAGCTATTGCCCTTCTAATCTGGAAGCAAGCACTTATAATCTAGAAGCAAGCACTCACCCCTCTACTCCAAAAAAGGCATTCGACTTGATGTACTTACAAAGACTTGGCACTGTATGCAACCAATTATTCAGCACCACATACAAACTAATTTTTTGGCATCGCATGTGACCTACTCCTTGGCACCATATGCAACTTACTATTTAGCATCACATGCGACCTACTCCTTGACATCATATGCGACTAACTATTCGTCACCACATACGACCTATTTTTTAGCATCACATGTGACCTACTATTTAGCACCGCATACAACCTACTCCTTAGCATCGTATGTGACCAACTATTTGGCATTGCATATGACCTACTTTTTGGCACCATATGCGACCTACTATTCAGCACCACATGTGACCTACTCATTGCCAACTGAGGCACATCAGTGCTTAATTCATTGCTAGCTAAGGCTTACTACTAGCTAAGGCACACTATTAGCTAAGGCACATCAATGCTCAAAAGATTGCCAACTAAAGCATATCTATGCGATCTACTGGCCATTTGATCAAATAAATATACATTGCTGGAAGCTAAAAAGCATTAATATGATCGATTAGGCATTTAACTTGATTAAGCTATAATCTGCACGGGTCTATTCGTGTTATCATCATTCAATACAATGTATTTGGCAAGCATAATAATAATAACAATATGATGAGTTTGCTTCAACCAAGAGGGCTGAAAATTTTGAAATTTTTTCATGGGAAAACAACTTTGGGCGAACCAAACTCCCCAAAGATCACATTGTTAGAGGTTGCACAACAACCTAAATCAAATCTAAGAAGAAGGAAAGCAAAATTAACCTTTAGTTGAGTTCCTTTTGCAGCGAAAACTTGTGGTCACCAAAGCAACCCATGTGTGTTACCTCTACCGAAAAATCCATGTCAGAGAACATCCTCTATGGCCTCTTCAACTCCTCTCCTTGTGCTAGCAAGTGTGAGAAATTGGATGGACCAAAAGATGAGCCAAAAACCTGGAACAATTCCAGCTTCATCTTCTTTTCCCTTTGGTTCGATTTTGGCCAAACAAATGGAGATCCAATCTCCAAAATTTGCTGAAACCTTTTTCAGCCTTCAAGGGAAGAAGAAGTAGAAGAAGAAAATACCAAAACCCTTTTAGTTCCCTTTCGGTTTTTGATTGGGTTTGCTTGGCCGAACATGGAGGACCTTCCTCCCTTCTTCAGCCAGCTCACATCTTCTTTTCTTCCTTAGAATGGTCGAACTTCTTCAGCCTAAATGGAAGCATATAGAAGCCTCCGAAACGGTGTCGTTTTGGCTGGCATACCAAGGCCAAAATGATGTTGTTTAGGGCCTTTATAAAACACTTTTCATTTTTGCAAATTGGCCCCAAACTTTGCACCAAACCACCTTTTGGCCCCAACACAATTTCACTAAATTACTTTTTAGTTCCTTGGATATTTAACTCATCCAAGCCCTGGCCATAACGTTCTCCATCATGTGTGTGACCCAGTAGGCCCCTGATCTATTAGCAAAAGTCCAAAATGCCCTTCAAACCCTTTGAAGGCATATTAGTTTCTCTAAACT
>JANHAO010011303.1:0-17079 GCA_026873985.1 Saraca asoca | reverse complement strand
TAGTATTTAAATTAACCCAATTGCCTACTTTTGTGGTTTAGATTAATTTAAATCCTTTAAGATCTATGCAAACCAAATCAAATCCCAAAGAAACTTAATCTACT
Organism: Saraca asoca; assembly: GCA_026873985.1. Classification (NCBI taxonomy): domain Eukaryota; kingdom Viridiplantae; phylum Streptophyta; class Magnoliopsida; order Fabales; family Fabaceae; genus Saraca; species Saraca asoca. Next base: position 16,975 of record JANHAO010011303.1, on the reverse strand, counting down.
TTGATGATTAAAATTCTTTTATTCAACTATTAGTTTTTCGGACATAATCTTCTCCTTTCAGTACTTCATTTATCTACCTAAGATATGATAAAATATTGGCCAAATACTTTATCAAGAACATAGTAGGCATAATAGTTGAATCAAATTAAATCAAGTAATCATAATAGGAAATTAATCAATAACATTAAAGAATCATAATTGGGTTATTCCTAATCTTAGAATAAAGATCTACTTAGACATGATAGAAATAAAAACCATATTCTTTAATGAAATAAATTGCATAAGGTTTAAAACAAAGAAAGAAAGAAAGAATAAAAGAAAAGATAAAGAAGAAAGAAGAAAACTAAGATAAACATAAACTGGGATTGTTAAAAGAACTTAAAACAAAGAAGAAATCCTAAATTAAACTCAAAGAACTCTCAAGAAGATTAAGAAACTCACGCTCTAAGTAATCCTAATTAAGGGAAACTAATGAATGATTAGGTATGCCTTTAGGTCAGCTATTTATAATAGTTTTTGAGCTTGGAACATGGCCATGCTTCGAGACATAGGCTAGCCATGTTTCGGGCTGGATGGCTTCTAGAAGAATTTCTATTTTTGCACCAAACACGGCCATGCTTCACGACACAGCCAAGCCGTGTTCGGTGCTAGCTTTATGGTTCTCTTCAGCTTCAATGCATAATTGTCTTGGACTTTTCATATCTTCTTCCTTAGCTTCTTCTTGATCCAAATGTGCTCTAAAGTTCAGCTTTCATTGCTTCTTTTGAAACCTCTTTTGCTAACCTGAAAAGGCAAATGTAGACTACAGTAGTATCAAGAACAAATTAACTAAAGTAAGACAAAAAGTACAGTAAAACCACAAATTAATAACCAATCAAGACATGATAATTAACATAATTATAGGCATTTTACTCATTTATCAGTCATCTAATAGTTTGTATACATTATGATGTCTGGGCTTTTGTGATTCAATAGATTGTGAGCAGGACATATAGCTTTCAGTTGTTACATTGGCCTAGTGCCCCGGGTCTAAAAAATAAGGGAAACTCTATCAGATTTTTGTTAGAAATTTGATAAAGTATTTTGATAAATGTGCTTGTGTTATTTATATTTGTCTTTATTTCCTACATGTTTTCTACTTATCTACTCACTCTCCACATTGGAGGCAGGTAACATCAAGGATTTTACTGCATTGTTAGGTTTGTAGAGAGTTACCTATTAGTGACCTTTTATGCCGGTCACCTGTCATAGATTGAGATGTGACAAAGTTAGTATCAGAGCCAGGTTTAGAGTCTAGGTGCATGATTAGAGGTCTCAAATTGGCAAATTGGAATAGATGTACTGAGTTCGTGTTAGTGCGCCTAGGAGCATAAAACATGAATAAGGAAATGTTGATACCCACTCCAAGAAATATGTTGAAAATCTCCACAATTCCTAAATCATTTTTTTGTATTTATATACATATCTAAATATTCTTTAAATAAATTCTTTTGCTTGATAATAGGGAGATGTCACCTAGAACTAGATCTTTGGCTCATATTGGACGCCGATCTAAAGAAGCATTTGAGAGAGCTTCACATGAATCATCTTCTTCACTACCACCACCTTGAGGTAGAGGCAGAGCTAGAGGTTGAGGCTATGCTAGAGGCTAAGGTAGGATTACATGTGAAGAAGTGCAACTGGAGACTTTTCAACTTGAGATAGATGCTCTTTCTACTTTTGGAGTTTCAGCCGGCCCTTCTACTTTGAATGCTTCGATGTGGGCAAGAAATTTACAAAAAGTTATAAATGAGTTTGTTAATGATATGACCCAACAAAGACTTCAAAGACAACAATAGGAAGGGTCAGAAGCACAAATACCACCTCCCCTCCACCTTCTACAGGGCCAACACTTATGAACTTTAGAAACTACCTCCAAGAGTTTCAAAAGCTCAAGCTTCCTTGTTATTTTGGCATTGGCTCTTTACTGGATTCTCTTCTATTTTTGGATTAGATTGAGCAGTTGTGGCAGGTCCTTGAGTGCTCAAGGGATATTGCTATGAGGTTGGTTAGATTCTAGGTAGACGGATCAACTACGGATTGGATTCTAGCAATCTACTTTTGCAATTATATATACAAATGCAAAAATAAATTTGATTTCTAGCATAGTTATTATTATAATAAATAACAATAAAAAATGATTATGTGAGTAATATTAATTTTGTAATTTGTGTTTTTTACTTGTTACGTTATTCAATTAGTGTCAAAAATTTATGATTCAAGTGATATTCAATATTGTTTTTAAGATTATATCTTTCTTTGCATATCAAATTTCATCCAAATTTTTGTAGATTAGTGACTCTTACTATTTTATTATATTAGAATTTAAATAGAGTTAGTAAATAAAAAAATATCTAACTTTTTTAATTGGTTGTAAATTTTAGGATCAATTAAAAAAGTGATATCAAACAAAATAAAAGTGAACAAAAATGAATCAAATTATTTTAAATATAAAATAAATGAAATTTATATAAAAAAATTTAAATTATTCAAAATAAATTTTGTTATGGGTAAAAATTGGCTTTAAGGAACATGCCAACAAGGGCCTAGCAAACGCCAAAAAAATTGTCCAGCCCACTGAAGACGTCCAGCAAATATCACCTTGCATGGCGCTAAAAGGTAACGTAGACACAAGAAGCTCGCCTCGTCGAACGACCATACCATTCAAGCTTGTAGCAATCCTGAGCTTGCTAAACGAGCTCCAATAGCGACCTCTCTAAGCTGAGAATCTCTATTTGGGAAGGCACAAACCTTGCTTAGCCACAAGCTTAGTAAAGTCGAGTGCTAGATAGACTTATGCCAACTTGCAGCCGATAAGAGGGGCCCACCCCATAGAAAGCAGCCCACAACAGCTGGATTACAGGGTTTCTTCTTTTTTTACATTTATCTCTTAATATAACAGAATTGTAGCTTGTAATTATTGCATGTAAACCCTCATTCCTCTATAAATAGGAACTCATTGTTAGAAGAGAAGGAGGCCGAGAAAAAGAGTAGTAAGTATATGCTTTGTAAAAATACTTTCCGACATAATAAAAACTCCGCTGTGAACGTAGGGTTCGGTACTGCCCGAATTTAGTCGAACCACGTTAAAACACCACCCTATTCTATCATTCTTCTTCTCCCTTCACACTCACGCTTCAGAAGATAGCTTTGGGTCCAAGAATCCATCTCCGTTGGCTAGAGTTTGGGGCTCCTTGTGTGAACCAAATTCCAACATCAACATTTTGGCACTATTTGTGGGGACCCATCTGCTTTCTGAAGTGTTCCCTGTAACTTTGCAATGGTGAGAAGAAGGACCACAAGGAGTTCAAGCACTCCAGTTGCATAGCCAACAGACATTCCTACTGCCAAATTTCACTGCCAACAAAATGACTCCCCCAGAACAAGAGAAGCACAAGTGTCTCCCCAACCTCAGCAAGCACTTGAAGGTACGGTGAAAGAGTTGGCTGAAACCGTGAAAGCACTGGCACAGGGACAAGCCTAGGATGCACAAAAGTAAGAAGAAATCATGGTGCAACTCTAGTAGCTCCATAAAGAAGCCTAGAAAGAAACTTATGAAGATCACGTTAGTTAGCAACTGGGGGCTCACAATGAGCGAAGTGCTCCACCCTTTAACCCGAAACATGGGACCGGATAATGGAGGAAGTCCTCTAAAGGCTGAAGTAGTTAGAAGAGCACCCACGACCTCAAAGTAATTAACCTCAGTATGAGGAAAGTTTACCATTTTTTGTGGAGATCGAAATGCAACCCCTCTCATAGAAACTTAAAGTGCCTGTGATCCCACTGTTTGATGGGAATAGCGACTGAGCGACCATTTGGATGCATTTAATATCCAAATGCACCTTTAAACAACTAACCCTCTAGTAAAATGCCGTGTCTTCCTGATAATAAAATATTTTACTCATTTATTTTTCCTCTCACTTATTATTTTAAGGTCCAAAATAACTTACTTTCAGCTGTGTTAGTGCGTATTTATGATTTAGTGTCAATTGGCATCATTGAAGAAATTCTGCATTATTTGGCTATTTTGAGTGGTTTCTGTTTTCTAGTCATAACTTGAGCTACACTTGTCCAATTAATGTTATTCTTACTTGTAGGAAAGCTAAGAGATATCTCTATAAACTTCATGAAGACCTTCAAGGCTGAATCATGCAATTGGCTATCTGAATTCGGAGTTGCCAAGACTAGAATACTATCTCGGGCAGCCTGACCTTTGTGTACTAATCAGACCATAACTGGAGTTATACAAGTCCAATTGAGGTCAAACTAAGCCCAAATGGAAGCTAACACATAATTATACATTTCTCATTAAGACTTTTAGAGACAAAAACATCAAATTAGGTGTGAAAAATAGGCTACAATACTGAGGCAAAATTGCTACGAAATGGGCCTCTATAGAGTTGGAGTTTTAAGGCCCCAATTGAAATGGATCTTGAGCCCATTAACCCATCTCTTGAACCAACTAACACTTAGCCAGCTGGAAGGCTGAAAGTCAGAAGAAAAAGTAGAGAAAGTAGTCCACTATAGAGCACAGTATGCAATGGCAGTGGCAGCAGCAACTAAACTAGCCATCATGCCTACTCACCTACTAGCTAGCTTCTCTTCTTTTTACTCGAGCAAAGCCATTTTGCTGAGAAACTTTTAGTTCCGTTTTTAGTAGTAGTTTTAGAGTAGTTTTAGTGTAGTTTACTGGTAGCATTAGTGTAGGATGTGCTCTTCATTTTTCTTTGTAGTTTGTACCTTCAATGGAAGGTTAACTTTGTAATCATCACAAGGGGTTGACAAACTTGAAGATTTAGGTTAAGATCTTGATATTTTATTCTACATTCAATTACTGGTCATTTCTTTCCTATTTCCTCTTTGTTTTGCTGTGAATATATGAGTTAAATGGCTTTATTTGATTTGGATGCTATATGATTGTTGCTTAATGATCAATTATAGGAAGAGGATAGGAAAACTAGTTTGATGTGTTGCCTGTTTGGCTGAATCTTGATTACTTAGGATAGATTCATTAATCATTCCAAGGCTTCTTATTATGATTATCAACAATTGAATGAATATTTAGTGATCAAGGATGCATGAATCTCAAGCTAGTTAATTCCTTTGGCTGGTTGATTTATTTGTTGTTTTGTTTTAGTGTTTGTTAGTGTAGTTTTCTAGCAACCCCCCTTATTTCCAGCTCCTAATTTGATTGATATCATCATCCTAAAATGATCCAAAGGCTCGACTCGGTGTTGCCTATACTACAAGTAGTTTAGGTAGCTTCGATTGTATAAATTTCTAATTTGATCAGTCTCGATAGCCCGGTCACTTCCCAACCACATTCGGAGGAATACCTCGGGCATGGTTCAGAAACCTCTCGGCTCATAGTGTCAACAGCTGGGAAGAATGCCAAAAGAAATTCGTTGATCAATATTGGGCATTGAAAAGGCATCTGATGCCTCCTTGCCACCTCGCAATGATCTTTTAGTGCAAGAGTGAATTGCTGAAAGATTATATAACAGATTTAGGCATGAAGCCAATTCCATGGAAAATTCATCAGAGAAAAGCATCTTAATAGTGATTTCAGCGGGACTCCACAAGAATGGAAAGCTATACAAAAGCCTCTCTAAATCCCCAGCTTGAGACCTCACCGAATTTTACGAGCGAGCCGCTAAGCAAATAAGATGGAAAGAAACTTTTTGGGCTAAAGAGCCTAAGCAAAGAGCGGACACCAATGGCCCCACTATGAGTAAGAGGAGGAGTGACAAGAGTCACAGCCACAACCCCACTTCTCAGCTTGCAAAAAAGGTAAGACCTCAGTGATCTAGAGGTCCTTACAAAAGCTATGCTATGCTGTCAGACACACAAGATAGAATCTTTACCGTAGAAAGGCACAATGAAGACTTTGGGAGGCCTAGGCCAATAAGAGCCTCCATCAAGTCCAGAGATTTAAGTAGATTCTGTGCTTATCACAATGAGGTCGAATATACCACCTCAAAATGTTGGGCACTAAAAGATGCCATAGAGGACCTTATCAGAAGAGGTTAGTTATAGGATTATGTGGTAAGGCCACCAGAGCAGCAAACCCAGTGAGATGTTGGCCGAGAGCCAGAGCCTTCCATCAGAATCATATTCTAATCCTATCAGATTGACTACGATTTTGCAACCTCTGTATGAATTGTCCAACGAAACACTATTTGAAAAAGAACCACTTTACATTCAACCTATCGAATTCATAGCCGATTGGCCAAAACTTAGAAATGCTACCCAGCTAGCAATGAGCTAATGAAAACAAAACTGAGGGTGAGACGGCCTAAGAGCCTACCATGCAATGAAAACTCATCCGAGGGTGAGACAGCCTAGGAGCCTACCTCATGACAATGAAAACAAAATCGAGGGTGAGACGGCCTAAGAACCTACCTCACAACGAAAGCTTGTCTGAGGGTGAGATGGCCTAAGAGCCTACCTCACGACAATGAAAACAAAATCAAGGGTAAGATGGCCTAAGAGCCTACCTCAGCAGCACACTCGAACCCAATAACGAGCTAACGAGCCTGTCACAACATGAAGACGCTAGAGTAAATTTGTTATAGCTCTCATGCAACTAAGTATCCGCAGCTAGCATGCGGTTAGAAGATCACAACTCACATGCGACCTCCCCTCAGGCACAGCTCTCATGCGGCCTAGTTTTTACTTACCAAAGGCGATTGAGTCATGAAAAATTAAAGAGTTAAAAACATGGCTGATTGGTTAGAAAGACACTTTATTAATCTATTAAGATTTACAAATAGTGATGCACGGAGCATCCTTTACAATATTCAAGAGCTAAGCATGAAAGCTCGTACATTAAAAGCACCTCATTCAATGAGATAAAATTACACCGGAAGATTCAAAGTTCAAAGCCAAAAGGCAAAAAGCCTAATACTATCATTCCAGCAAGAAAGCATAGAGCCAGCTACCGGGGGACGAACTCCTACCAGTAGGAAGACCAACAACTCCACTCCTATAGTCTTCCCATCCCCAGTCGACCGTTCCTCCTGAACCAGACTCCATGCAATTCAAAAAGGCACCAAGAGCCTGGCCAGCAAGGCTGGATTCTATGAAAGGATCCGGGGGAGATAGTCCAATATCCACATAAGACTCCCTAGTAGCCTATAAGATGAATCCTGTGGGGAAGCCACGTGTAACAAGCTATCCATGCCACCAAACATTCTGCAACAGACTATCCACGCCTCAAAAATCTTCACTAGAAGCCAAGTTATCAAAAACCCAGGGGGCTTAATAGACTCTTCCATCAAAGTAATAGACTCCTCCATTAAGCTCTTCTGCGAAGAGGAAAGAAGACCCTCAGGGTATAAATAGACTAGCTCGGTCCACCGAAAAATCCAAAAGATATCTAGCTGATCTTAATCAAATAGCCCAAAGTAAGGGGAAGTGCCATGCCAATGACCGGAATCTACGAACAGGGAAAAGCATGGTTTGAAGCAAAATAAAAAGATAGAAATGAAACCTATAATGACAGTTTAGACAGGCAAAGACTTTGACCAAGAAAATAGATAAAGACTCAGAAACATCGCAACTCCCAATCCGCAAAGCGAATTGAGAGTTGGGAGGCTTATGTTATGGGTAAAAAATGGCTTTAAGGAACATGCCAACAAGGGCCCAACAAATGCCAAAAAGATTGTCCAACCTACTGAAGACGTCTAGTAGACATGACCTCGCACGTCGCTAAAAGGTACGTAGACACAAGAAGCTTGCCTCGCCGAACGACCATACTGTTTGAGCTCACAGTAGTCCCGAGCTCACTAAATGAGCTCCAATAGTGACCCCCCTGAGCTGAGAATCTTTATTCGAGAAAGCAAACACCTCGCTCAACCATGAGCTCAATAAAGCTGAGTGCTAGATAGACTTATGCTAACTTGCAACCCACAAGAAGGGCCCACCCCACAGAAAGTAGCCTGCAACAGCTGGATTATAGGGTTTCTTCTGTCTTTTACATTTATTTTTTGATGTAACAGAACTATATCTTATAATCATTACATGTGAACCCTCCTTTCTCTATAAATAGAAACTGATTGTTAGAAAAGAGGAGGCCGCGAAAAAGAGCAGTAAGCAGATACTTTGTAAAAGCACTTTTTGACATAATAAAAACTCTGCCGTGGACATAAGGTTCGATACCGCCCAGATTTAGCTGAACCACGTTAAAACACTATTCTATTTCGTCCTTATTCTTCTCCTTTCACACTCATACTTTAGAAGACAGCTTTGAATCTAAGAATTCATCTCTGTTGACTAAAGTTTAGGACTCTCAGTGTGAACCAAATTCCAAGATCAACAAATTCTAAGATAGAAACTTTATATCACGAGCTTTTATGTCCCATTTGGTTCTCATATCTTCGTTAAATCTCCCACCAGTTTTAAGAGCCCAAGAAACAACAACTTTTTGATTCAAGATTTTGTGGTTCCTGTTTGTGTTTTTCTGTTCTTTTCTCTGCTCCTCTCACAAACACATTGCATGTGTATAATTAAGCATTTTATATGTAGCACCGCAAAATTTCTAGTTTTTTGTCACACAACCCAATGAGACAGTTACCTCCTAAAATACCAACAATCACCCAAAATTGGCCTGCTTTCGTTCCTCACCAAAGAATGCCATCTTCTACAATGGCAAATCTAGGTCCCACATCAGCCAACAATACTTTTACTGCCACGGCCGCTGCTCAAAACAGCCAATTGCCATCCTCCGTTGACAAGTTTCTCGACTTCTCATCGGCATGGTGCGGCGCTCATCGGCGGTCCGCGAGCGATTCCGTTGCGTTCCTCAAGACAACGTTTCTTGACGAATTCCGAAACTCCGGCACCATGATGCCGGCCGGAAGCCATGGGTTTGATCGGCTGGATGATGAACAACTGATGTCCATGTTCTCCGATGACATCGTTTCTTCCGTAGGTTTTCCGCCACCGAAGCCGCAGTCCTCTTCGCTGTCGAATCTTTCCTCGCCCCCTCGTCCTCGCCCGTTGGGGCAAAATGGCACTAACGATGCAAAGCCAATGGCATTCAATGGAGGATTGCAGGATAATCAACGGCAATTGCAGCCTAAGAATGAACCAGGGGAGGTGGATAGCACGTGCAGGAATGAGACGCCAGCTCCGCCATTCGCCGCCACTCCCAGCGGCGGTGAAACCATCGTCGACCGCAAAAGGGTAAAAAGGTAAATAAACTCATTGATAAGACAAATGACTAGTACGACCCATGCACTTCCGAATACAATTCGATGAAATATTTCGAAAATAAAATCATCAATAGAATTTATTTACCAAATTAATCCATTAATTTTTTTGTTGAAATCCATTATTATTATTATTATTATTATTATTATAAAATTTTCAAATATATTTATTTTGATTTTTATTGCTTTTTTTCTTTAAAAATCAGCATATTGGCTAACCGGCAGTCAGCTCAGAGGTCAAGGGTGAGAGAGCTACAATACCTCTCTGAGCTTGAAAGGAGCGTAACAACATTTATTTTATTTAATTAATAATAATAATAATGTTGGTTAATATTTAATTATTAAGCAGTTTGATCATATTTATTTTATTTTACGTGAATATTAAATTGAAGTCGGAGGTATCAGCATAGTCGCCGAGAGTTGCCTTCTTGGATCATCAGCGATTGATGCTGAACGTAAACAACAGTGCCTTAAAGCAACGGATTGCTGCATTGGCCCAAGAGAAGATTTTCAAAGACGGTAATTTTATTTTCTCTCTTCAAATATTTTTGGATATATTTTTTCTTGCTTTTTTTTATTTTTCATTTTTCTTTTGGTTATATCCCTTGAAGAATCAGAGAGAGAAATTAATATCATAAATTTATCTTAGTTGCCTCGTTAATTCTCATTATTACATTTTTCCTTTGATACTTTATCACTGATTTTTGTCATTTTCTTGGACAGAAGCTTAAATATTTGAAGTCAAAGAACACAATCAATTGAATGTTAAAGTTCAGTGCGTTCACTTTTTATTCTGTACATAACATAATTAAAATTAAACTGATTTTATTTATCATAAAGTAGATGAAGTTATTTTAATTTAAATTATTTTATTTATGTAATTATAAACAGTGGTAAATATAATAATTTCGGTGCAATATCGTTTCTCTGAAACTTGTAAATTAGGATGATGTGAATTAATGAATAAAGTTTTCTTTCTTGTTTTTGAACTTGTTAACACATCAAGAAGCATTAAAGAAGGAAATAGAACGGCTAAGGCAAATATATCCGCAACAGAACCTACAGAAGAAGGCAAACACAGTGAACGACAATGGCCGCTCTCTTCAGGCACCACCACACTCACACCCTTCCCAGCCATTGGGATGTACGGAGGAGCAACTCCTCTGTTGAGAGAGAAAGAAGAGAGAGAGAGGGGGTTAAAAAATGATACGTGAATGGCGGTGGATATTTTGTGCTATACTAGAACTTCCACGTGATGCGTTCACACTTAATTGTCGATGTGGGGCTCCTGACATTGTTGAAGATTAAGAACTTGACAACAAGTCTTTGGATTGCTTGGGTAGATAGATTTGTGGAACAAAGAAAGTTGTTTTCAAGTTAATTATTTGGGATTCGGTTGGAATTTAAGATTTTAATTTCTTTTATGATTACACTTTATTTTTTTCAAAATCATTTTTTGGGATGGGTTTGTATTGTTGGGATGCATAGAAGGTCACTTATTTTTCTAGATGGAAAGGGGGTGTTGATTGCTGTATCTTTCCTTCTTTTTTTTTTTTTTCTTTGGGAGTAATTATCTGTTATTTGTATTTCATCTTTTAATTTCTTGGAAATTGTACAAAAATTCTAACATTCATTTTCATTTTTTACTTCTAAATGGAACTTGTTATCTCATTCATCATTTTAAGCATACTTCAACTGATTTCAGCGTTAACAGCAACTCTGCCCAGCTGTATGATGGATGCATCAATTAGCTTAATGACAGTAATCTTTGAGTTTTTGAGGCAACAATTCTTCCCAATGCCCAAAGGTATTACAGAGGTGGTTTTTGTTAATTGAGCAGAGACAGATTTCCAAGAGCAGTTAATTAATTCAATTCTCTGTTAATATTCTTCTTTATTAACAAGACAAATTGAAAAAGAAAATAAAAATAGAGAGATCACTGGCTTATGTGGTTAAAATTAACGTCTTAGGTGAGTTTTTGTGGCATGATACTAGCAAATGACAGAGTCATGATCTAAGGAGGATGCACAAAGTTGATCCTAATGTAGGCTGATTTTCAGGTATTTGGATCAATCCCACCTGAATGGTTAGATTACTTAAAAGAGTTTCAGGTTTATAATTTACTTTTTGGTACATTACTTCATGTTTATAATTTTAATTATCAATGTTAATTGTTAGCCTAGGTTACTCTAATCATACATATTTCTTAGTTTTGATATTACAAAATAGTTTTAATCAATTTTTCACATTATTACTTGATATTATATTGTACTGCTTATTTTAATTTATCTTGCAGGTTCAAAGAAAAATTACTCGAGAGATCTAAAGATAGTTTTAGGATTTATTTTATTTTGATAGGATCTTTTGTAAATGAATTTTAAAAACCTTTGATTTAAACAAATATTTTGAAAATGAGGTAGAAAAACCACTTGAAGAAAATAAAATTTTATAAAAATGTTTTTCACTTCATAAATCAATTTCCACATCCATTTCTGTTTTAAAATCTATATACATCGATTCTACAAAGAACAATTTTCAAACCAACGGTTGAGAAAATTATCTACTTTGATGCAGTAATCGATTCAAAATTTATGAATAATAGATCGCACTTCGATTAACACACCGATTAATTAGTTGTCACCACTCGTAATCAATGCTATAATCGATTCAACAACTGAAAGTTAGTTATTCTGTTACAGATAGTTAAAGCAGTTACAAAAGCATAATTGCCTTCATTATTTAAACTAGTTTTACAGTTTTTCTTCACAATTTAATTATGTAAACACCTGAGAAGAAGAGCTAAACATGTTTTCTCTCCATCTCATCAAGTTTTTGAGATCTAATTAAGAGTTTTGGATCAAAGATCAATTGACTTCATCTTAGATTGTTTAAGATTTCATCTCAAACCTATGATATTGTATTCTTCAATCCTTCTTATTTCATTTCCTTTTATTTGAGATTTCTAAGAATTTAGAAATCTATATAGGTTAAGAAGAGCCTGTTCTAATTCTTTTAAGTTAGTAAGAAGCTTGTGTAATTTCTCGTATTTTTCATGTAAATTGACGTTTTAGGAGTCTAATAAATGCTGATAGCTTTCTTTTAATTGAAAAGGCCCTTCAATTGAGAAATATCAAGTGGAGTAGACTTGAATTACAATTTCAATTCAAGTTGAATCGCTTTAAAAATTTATGTTTCAACCTTTATCATTTTGTTACACATAAATCTGTTTGTTGCATTATTATTGAATCTAAATATAACACAAAGGCATATATAAATTCTCCAATGAGAAAAGGATAAGATCCAAAGTTCTTTAAAATTTTAGCTCTAATTATTTTTTAGGGACCTAACGGTTGGTATCAGAGCTTTGGCTCTTGATACACCTTTGTTTTATCAAAATATGGATTCAAACTTAGCTATTCTTTCTGATTGCCCATCTTCAAATAATCCACCTTCTTTTGATTCTGAAAATTTAAAATCATGATCTTTATTGAGGCTCTAGACATTGAAATGCTAGACTTTCTTGAGATAGGCTATGAATACCCTATGATTTCTGTTAATGGAATTCCTAAACAAAAATTCAAACTGTTATGGACTGATGAAGAGGAAAGAAAACACCCTCTTGCTTCTAAACTAAAATGGATCATTGTTAGTACATTGCTTGCTAATGAGTTTTCAAGGATTTCAGAATGTAAAATAGGAAAACAAATTTTGGATATGCTTGAAGTCACCTACAACTGCAGAATTGAAGCTAAGCGCAAAGAAAAAGAAGAACACTGTCTCATGGCCAAACATAATTAAAACCTATAGGTTTCGCAGTATCCTTTATCCTATTGTAATTCTTATGTCAGTGATTCTACTAGTAATTTAAGTAATCAAATAAATGATGATGATTTTGATGATCTATTATATGAAGAAATTTATGAAGCACTTTCCAAAGCTAATAAGGAAATAAATAAATTGAAAAGTCTAAATGAAAATTTGATAAAAAAGGTAGAGAAACTTGAAAAAGAAAATGTTGACTTAAATGTATTATCTAAAAAGTTAGTCAGTGAGAACAAAATATGTGAGCACTGTGACTCTTACAAGCTAGAGATAGAGAGATTGAATAAGATGGTACAAAGTTTTGCTGACAGTAATGAAAAATTAAATGACATCCTTGAAAACTAGAAAAACATTAAAATTAAAAATGGTTTAGGATATAGATAACAACAGTTTAAAAGATCTAAGAAATGAAACCTTGCCTATATCACTTGCTATTACTGTAATCATAAGGGACACCATATTAGAGATTGCCCATTCAAGAATGGTACATATGTTCTAAAGCCAAATGAAAAATTCGTTTGGTTACCAAAAATATCTATTGTTAAGAAAGGTTCTACTTTATCTACTAATTGGTTTGGACCCAAAACTAACTGGGACTTGATTGTAATCTTTATAGGTATATGTGAGAAAAGAGAAAGCAACTCATGATACAAAATAAAAGTTGCAATATAGACTTTGATAAGCTCCCTTTAATTTTTTGGAAATTTGCTTATCTCTTATGTTTGATTTGTATATTGAAAATACTGACTTAAGCTTTGGAAATGTTGTCGAGCTTGTTTTGCAAGTACATATAGAGAATTTGAGACCTCAAGAGATTTGAAATATCTTTTAGAAAACACCTTAGAAAAACTGAAATTATGAACACAATAATCGATTTGGTAATCGATGTCATTTATCCAGGTTTTCTATATGAATTTTTAATCGATGTCACAGTTGATGCACTTCTAAATTTTTTTAAATCTTAAGCATCAATGTATACTTCAATTTAGACCAATTTCAAAACTTTCAAGAAAGCTAAAGATTTTTCAAAAATGAAAGCTGGGTAAATCAATTACACAATTGATGTGAAAAATAGCAGTTATACACACACACACACACTGATGTCACAATTGATGCTGATATGAATATCCTATGAACAAATTTAAACCACAATCGATACATTAGTGAATTTTTGCTATTTGCATCGATGCACACATCAATTTAAGGCATGATGCTATAAATACTGAAATCGAAGTCCAACCCATTTCTATAGTAACCCTTAGCCCCTTGTTTCATTTTCTCTCGGCACTTGTCTTCTAAAATCTCAAAAATCTTCATTTCTAAACCAATTTTCATCAAATTTCTTTCATAGAAACAGCATAAACATCATTCCTTACCATTCTAACTAATTGATTTCTCAAAAATCATCCAAAAATCAAAACACCCAAATTCAACCTAAAAACCTAAAGTACCAAAAAACCTCCCTTCTCGTGAACAATCAACAATGGTAAAGAGAATCAAGATTCTAGCAAAGTCAAAGGACAAATCCCCATTGAGAGCTCCACAACCAAATGAAGAAGAAGCATTCTTCATGTCATCAAACAAGTATGCCTCTTACCTTGCTTTTGAAAATAGAAAGGTTCAACCTCAAATGCTTTAGTGTTCAACTGATCAAAATAACCCATTTACTTAAATTATTAGCTAAGTATAAGCTTGAAAATTTTTTTATTTTCAAAGATACAGCCTATCCTACACTTGTAAAAATGTTTTATGCTAATTTAGTTAATGCCGATGGTAAATTATCTTGTAATGTAATGCATAAACACATTATGATTGACACTGAAATTTTTGCAAATGAATTTGGAATGGACAATTCAATGCTAAAGCTTACTGCAAGATCATTCAGTCAATATAGTAAGGAACTGATAATTAGAATGCTATTTCTCTACTCTACCCCAAAGGATGTTAGTGGGAGATTGCTAATAACTGACTTGTCTCCTGAACATAGGATTTTGCACTATGCCTTGTGCAAAGTTATTGTGTCAAGGGTCACTGACTTCACCCAAAATATGGAAGATGATCTATTTTTAATGTGGGTCATCAAAAGCCAACTTGATTTCAGCTTTCCATATTTTATTTTGAAGTATATGGGTGAATGTTCTAAAAGAACAAATATTAGTTATTTGCCCTATGGTATGATCTTGACACCATTTTTTACAAATGCAAAAATAAAGATTTCTGATAAAACTTCATCTTTTCCTCCAAAAGCAATTACAATGATTACCACATCACACTTTCATAAAATAGGTTTCAAAGAGAATAGTGAAGGAAAATGGACCAAGGAAACACCCCTCCCTACGCAATCAACCAGCCAAACATCAACCCAAGCTACAGTCACAACTGAAATAGAAGACAAACTAACTACACTAATTGAAAGGATGTACAAACATACAACTAATATGGCAAACAAGATAATTGATTTTCAAGATCCATGATTCAATGTTATGGAAGAAAGAATATCTACTTTAGAAGAAAATTTTGACAAAATAGACAGATAGATGAATCAAAGAATTAAATCTCTTGAAGAACAAGTCTAAGAAATCAAATTCTGACTGCAACAATAAGATGAAAAAGATGAAATGCAGAAGATGAATGAATTACCCCAAAAATAGTTTTATTTGTGTTTGATTTTTCTTAATTGTACCCCTAGTCTCAATCACCCCTTTGATGTTTCTCTTATTGTTATTATGTTTTGGATCAATTTTGATATATGATGGATATTGTAATATTTTGATATTTAGCATATGATGTTGATATGTCCTGGTTATTATCTTTGTGAATACCTTATATTGATGATTTAAATATTTTGGGCTTATACTTATATTTTTTACTTTATCTTGATATTGTGATTGAATATAGAGTAAACTCTAATCAACGTATTCTTTTTTTTACTATTTTTGGTACACAGTTTTATTACTTTTTGATGTTCAAAAAGGGGGAGAAATATGAAATTTTTTAAAATCCCATAAATTTTAGATGTTACTTTTAATACAATAAATGGGATATTATTCTCAATTAAAAAGGGGGAGAAATTTTTTTTTCAAGATAGAGAAAATTTTTTTATAGATTAGAGAAAATTTTTCCAAATTTTTTCTCATTCTTTATTTTACTTTGAACCTTATCTAAAATTATTTGTCAACATAAAAAAGGGAGAGATTGTTAGCCTAGGTTACCCTAGTCATACATATTTCTTAGTTTTGATGTTGAAAAACAATTTCAATCAAATTTTCACATTATTACTTGATATTATACTGTACTACTTATTTTAATTTGTCTTGCATGTTCAAAGAAAAATGATTCAAGAGATCCAAAGATAGTTATAGGAATTATTTTATTTTGAAAGGATCTTTTGTAAATGAATTTCAAAAGACCTTTGATTCGATCAAACATTTTAACAATGAGGCAGAAAAACCACTTGAATAAAACAAAATTTTATAAAGCTATTCACTTCATAAATCGATTTCCACATCAATTTCTATTTCAAAATCTATATACATCGATTCTATAAAAAACAGTTTTCAAATCGAAGGTTGAGAAAATTATCTACTTTGATTCAGTAATCGATTCAAAATCTATGAATAACATATTGCATTTCGATTACCACATCGATTGATTAGTTGTAACCATTTGTAATCGATGCTAAAATCGATTCAACAACTAAAAGTTAGTTATTCTGTTACAAATGGGTAAAGCAGTTATAAAAGACTGAGTGCCTTCATTATTTAAACTAGTTTTCACAGTTTTTCTTCACAATTCAATTACGAAAACACCTGAGAAGAAGAGCTAAACATGTTTTCTCTCTACCTCATCAAGTTTTTGAGATCTAATCAAGAGTTTTGGATCAAAGATCAATTGACTTCATC
>JANHAO010011302.1:0-17059 GCA_026873985.1 Saraca asoca | reverse complement strand
TTTTCAAAACTGTTTTTAAAAATAGTTTTACCAAACAGGTTTTTTTGTTTTAAAAATAGTAGACTGTTTTTAAAAATAGAAAACTGTTTTTAAAAACAGGTACCAAACAAGCCCTAGGTTTTGAAACTTTTGTTTTTTTTTTTTACTTTATGAGTCATGGTAATTAGGCAATTGTGATAAATAATCACTTTATTTTAGAATACAATTGTTTGGCATTAAGGTAGTATGAGCTTAATTGGAAATGAGGGTTTAAAAGAAGTAATGATGAATGGGGTATTTATCATTAAGTAAAACCTCAATTCATGTTAGGACAAGGTTCTTATAATTACATTGTTTCAAAAGTTCCAGTTTATCTTCATTTAAGTTGGAACATAGCTGAACTAATTTAAGAAAGATTGAATCATTTAGGGTCAGCTATCCGGGGGGTTTTAGGTAGTTGTTGTTAGTAAAGTTTAAAAATGTTTTAGGGTTACTTTCATGGGAGTTTTGAGACCATTTTAATGTCTTTTTGACTATAGCTAAGCTTGAGGTTAATGGGAGAGGTTTTCTAGCAAAATGTAACTAGTAAAGGTCATAGCATGGCGAGTTTTATTCAGCCAGTTCTATGGTTAGTCGAATGGAATTTGTGGATTCAAACAAGTGCTTTTTTGTTGTAGGTTTAGTGTTAGGCAAATGTTAATGGTTTATGTGAAGCCTTAGTAGTCAAAATACTAATGCACACTAGATAAAAAGCTATGAGTGGTTTAAGTAGTGCCTAATCAATCATTTCAAGATAAGTTAGAAAAGAGTAAAACGAGTGCCTAAAATTGACTAAGAGCTTTCAATATGACTTTAACTAATTTCAAATTCTTTGTGATATTAATATAAGCCTTTTTTTATAATTAGGCTTTTAGCTTTGGAAATCCAAGGACTTGCATCTCTAAACTTGTAATCATGAAGAAAACCTTGAAGACATCTAGCCAAAAGGTTCCAATATAAGCTCACTAAGCTTAGAGCTGTGAGTGGATATTTCATCTTTCTTTTTTGTTTTTTTTTTAAAACTTGTGCATTGCAAAAGATGACTTTGTTTATCTATTTAAGCTTAAGTATTCCATTATACAATATATTGTAGAAAAGAAAAATGGTTTCAAGTTCTAGTTGAATACTTGAATTTGAAAGTAAAATGGTTTTCTTATTACAAGGAATTTATGCTTATATGAATGCCTATTGCAGTTGAGTATCCATTTTATAAGTTAATACTAGGACTTTTGCTTTGTGAAATACTTAATTGTTTTGAATATTGAATTACACTATTCTATATCTTCGAATGATAACTAAACTATCTATGTACATGAAAGATGCAGTACTTTGCAACAAATTGTTTTGAAACATTTGAATGAGTGATGCTTAGTTATATTTTCATAAAAAAATTTACATTGTGAAAGCATGGGTTGTCTGTGAAAATGTGATTGAAATGACAAACGCAGAGTTGATGTATTGATATTCATTGAATTGCAAATGAATTTTTGTTTAAAGAAAGGATATCTCCTTCTTGGCTTTATGTGCCATTCTTTTATTGGATCCTTGAGGGATTCTTTAAAAAATCACCAAGTGCATTTGTGAATAGAAATGTACTAAGGAATGAAATTGGTGGAGGTATAAGGGGGAAATAATTACTAGAAGGATAAGATGAATGATGGTGATTGAATACTATTAGGCAAGGTTGTCTATAGGAACTCAGCTTTGGATCCTATTGTTTATATTAAAAAAATGGTTTAACTTCTTATGCTACTTACACATTCCTAAAGCTTTTCTTTTGCTATTTCTTCTTAATTATCATGAAATATTTGAAAGGTACAAAGTATGATTTATGGACTGATTGGCGTGAATGGGCTACTACTTAAAGACATAAATTCAATGGGTGTTTTGTTAATTTTGTTTCCAAATAATAATTACAAAGTAAAACTTGAAATATTTTTAAGATTACTTCTCAAATTGATTGAACGTACTTTCAAAATTCTTTAAACCATGAAAGAGTGCTATCATTTTGTTGAGGATAGAATTTAATTTGTAAAATGGTTTTAGCAAATAGATACACTTATTGATTTCACTAGAGTTTGTATTTTCGAGTACTTGTATTTTTCTAGTGGAGTATTCACTCACTAAGTTACTCATCTATTTTCCATTTTAAATATGTTTTGTTTTAGGGCGATATACTTGTCAATCTCTATTCCATCTTCTAGTTGTACCGACTATGTGGGAGACTGAAGATAATGTTTGAAAGATTTTAAATTGGCAATTGTTCTTCTATGTGTTGAGTCTGCATTATGTGGGTTTGCAGTAGTTGTAGAGTATTTATGTGTCAACTGTTGTAAATATAGGTTTATTCGAGGGCTTGTGACCCTGACAAACATCCAAAAAATAAAGAAAAGTTTGCTGGATTTTTGTTCAATTTTTTTTTTGCTAACAAAATAAAATGTCAAGCGTTTTTGAGAAAATTTCAACTAGTGTCTTCCTTAAAATATAACAAGAAATGTGCATTAAGAGAGTATTTGTAAAGCTTGTAGGAAGTCTCCACCGAATACCTTCCTACATCGGTTGTGCCCTTAATTTGGGGCATGATATAAGGACTTTATCCAATATAATATATATATATAACTAAATTGATAAAGAGGCTAAAATATTATATTTTATTAAATGCTAAGGTCTTTAGTATCCATGCCATTACAATGATTGTCTTTATGACGTGTTTATACTAACATATGATAATGTTAAAATATTGGTGGCAGGATTTAAACTTTGGCTAGGCTACTTTTTGCATTGTTGTTCGGTGACTCTAATATGTACCAAACTTAAACATCTATACAAACTTTGGTGCATATGTCTTGCAGTGATCAAACAAAAAGGTTAGGTTTCTAAGAGCTTATATGAAAGGAGAAAATGCAATTAAACAAAGAAGACATCTACATATAGGTACATGATAGATCATATTATGAATTTACTTAATTAAATTACTAGGAGACCAATGTGGCTAGTCCCATTTTATTCTATTTGTTAAGAAAATTAAGTGCATAAAGGTATGTCATATGATAGGTATAGATTATAATAATTATTAGTGGGTTATGTGCTTGTGATTTACTAACCACTTCTATATAATGCGTAAGCAGGAGAATGGTTATTGTGAAAAAATAAAAAGACTACCTATAATTCATGAGAGCTAGACACATATAGGTTATATGGCTAGCTAGTTATAAGAATGTGGACTCAAATAATAGACTTGACATCTTACATGAAAAGCTAGTTAGCTAAGGAAAATTGTTAATAGTAGTACTTTCATACACTCTCCATAAACTTTCATGTGACAGTTAATCCACTAAAATTATTTACGGAAAGTTGCTCAAGTATTGGAGTCTCCCATTATATACATATAAAGCCATGTAGAAGTTTTCTACAAAACTTATCCGTGTAGTATAGGGAGCACTATTGCTATTATGGAGTTAATAACAAAAATTATAATGCCAATATTTTATCTCCTTTAGATTGACTCTGATTTTCTTCATGTTAAATTATGGATTTTTGTTATGGTACACAAGGATCCCAAAACTCAGAAATTGCCTTTTTTACATTTGTAAATTGTATACTCTTTAAGCTTGAGAGATTAGATTCTTGTTGCACAGGGCTTTTAAAAAAGGTTTCTATTAGAAGATAAAGAATATATTAAAGTGACTAGTAGAATTAAGAATTCAATTTGCTATTGATCAAGTTAAAATAGCTCAACACTTAATACAATTAATGTGACTTTAAGAATGCAACAATTTAGAATTTAGAATAACATAATATCATAATATCAAAAAATTAGAAATACATTTAGATCAAAATTGTAGAATATTAGAAATGCAGCAATGCAGTAATGAAAGATACAGAAAAGATAAATAAAGAAATACTAAGGTTTTAAAGTGATTCAACTTCACCTGAAACTGTAGATAAAATCTATATCTATTAAATCAATTCTCAAATAGATGATCTCTTTTATTACAATTCATAGGATTTAAATCAAACTCTTGAAAACCAGTTTACAACAAGATTTCACTGGGCTCTTGCCTAGCCTAAATACAACAATTCTTCTATCTCAATAGGTTATGATCAACCTCATAACCTAGAGATCTACAATTCAATGCACTTTTCAACTAATTTAATTAACCTCATAACTAAAGAAGATGCAAAGAAAAGATTAACCTCTTCCTTTGTATCTCCAGTTTCTGATCAACCTCAGAAACCTAAAAATATAAAAGAATCAAGTACAAGAAAATAATATTAGAGTTTAAGATGAAAATCTCAAATAACTAACTGTGTAACCTTCACAGAAATTAATCCAACTAGTTAATCCAATATGTTTTTGAGAGTTGAGTTAGATCAAATAAAGCACAAGAACTCTCTTTGTTTTTCACACCCAAAATGATAGAGAATAATATGAGTTCTATGTTAAAAATGAGAGTGAAAGGGTATTTATAGTTTCTATAACCGACATTTCAAAATAACTAATTTTTAAGTCTTGAATCGATTTGTAGTGATTATAACTAATAACGGACTAATCGATTTGTGAATCAATTCAGCTAGTAAAAATCATGAAGAAAATTATGATCATACATGAATCGATTACCCTCTATGTAAAAAGATCTGTGAATCGATTGCATAATCGATTTAGAAAGATTTCAAATGTTTCGGTAAATGCATTTAGAAAAATTTTTCTTCATAAATTGATTTGGGAGTCGATTCAAGTATATTCTACAAAATTCCTTAAATAAATTGATTCGTGAATCGATTTACAAAGTGAAAAATAATTTTTTTTTATAAAAGTTTGACTTGTGAGAATGCAATAGAAATTATGGTTAGAAAACATTTGATTTAAACTCATTTCATTTGATTTATTTCAATCTCATATTAGTTATTTTAGAAAATTACTTAGATAAAAATTGATTAGATTATACTTACAAAAGATCCTATAGAAATTAATAAACTCTAAGATTATGTTGGATCTCTTGAAATCTTCAATGTCACTTGATCAACTTTACGTCTGTAAAATAAACAAATACTTAAAGTATATGATTAGATCATGATATCAAATAAAATTATTTTTTAACATTAAAACTAAAGAAGAAATGATAGCTAAACTAACAATCTCCCATAACTAGGCTAACAGTACACATCATTAGTCTTAAATTAATCTGATTACATTCGTTTCATTGGTCCAGTGCCACCTAAGATGTACATGACTTTTTATAGCTCTCACTTCTTTAGAATGGTGTGATTTTAAAACTGGATTTGGTTTTGAATTTATAGGTGTGAGCATGCTTGCATTTATATCAAAGTAGATTATAGCTCCATTCTTACTTCCTAAAATGGTAATCTTTCTTTCTTTCTAATCTTTAAATGCTAATATGTCATTCATATCATAAAAGTAGTTTTAGTGACAACATTATATTCCTTGTTTAGCACTTTCATAGATTTACTGCCAATATTCTGCATGATTTTCAATGTTAGGCTTTATAAGTAACAAATTCTGGTGCATATAATCAATCCTTATATCATATTTCTATTGTAGAGGGTAAACGTTTTTATATTGTGATCTACTTAAAACTTTTATATCACTTACATTCACTTATTCTCTTTTGGTCATATTAAGAATTTTCACAAAATTTACCTTGTCTAATTAATATGAAAGTGCTAAAAGTAGTTTCACTTTTGAAGATTAAAATATTTAGAATACAAGCTAAGGGCCCAAAAAATATTGATTGGCCTAAAAGCTTAGAAGATGACCGACTCTCTAACTGATTGTTTAGAAGATTATTGGTTGAAGATCACTCCTAAAATAAGGGGCCCATCTATAAAAACATAGCATGTACATGCCAATTTATGCTCTTATTGGATAATCACTGATTTAAGCATCCAAGTATGTTTGGTGGGCCATCTTTGCCCTGCATAACTAGTCCTATTCATGGTATAGGATTTTTTGGCTACAATTGGTCAACATAAACAAGAGGAGCTCACATAGATCAAAAAGCTAAAAACAAAAGTGATAAAAGATTCAAGGTGATGAATTGCATGTCTGAACAATCAAAGGAAGAAAAGAAAATAACGAAATGTGATAGAAAATTAAAAAGATTGAGCCATGTAACATCCCAAATTTTTCAAAACATATTTTGGCAACAAAATGACTTTTCCAAGAATCTGAAAAGGAAAATTTGAAAATTTTCAAGAATATCAAAATTAAAAATTTTGAGTTATGAGAAATCCAGAAATAATAGAAATTGACTTTTAGAAGTCCTTAGAAGATCCAAGAGGTGATCAAGAATGATCAAGGAACAAAATTTACAATTTTGAAATTTTATTTTCGAAAAACTTAAAGAGCTTTGCATGAGGGCTGAAGCCTTTTGGAAGATGAAAAGAGTTCTGTTTTGGGCCAACATCATAATATTCTTTTCAAGGTAGTATCATAGTACAAGATTTGTAAAGGAGGCCCAATGGGCACTAGAGAAGAGGAATTCCATAGACAAACCAAATCTTAGAAATTTGAAACAATGGTTATGGAAATTAAATGATCATAAAATCATAGTTATTACGAGGGAATTAATTTAACTAATTTTTATTAAAATTTCATAATTTTTTGAATTTGCTAAGTATGTTAAATTTGAGTTCAAATGAATGAAATAAAGAAATAGGAAAGTGATTAACTTGTGAATAGTGAGAAGTTGATTTATTTTTCCTAAATTACCCTTCCCTCAGTTGACTCACCTTGCCTCTTAAGCCATTTCAGTACACTCACCACCCGTGCAAAATTTCTCATATTCTTCTTCAAATTTCTACTTTCTCTTTTTAAACCTTCACTTTCTCTCTTTTCAGGTGAGCTCTCAATCTTGCTTGTTATATTCTTAGATTTTTACTGCTAAATCCTCTCATCTTCCTCTTCATTTTGACATAAAAATTATATTGATTCATTGAGCATAACTCAAGTTATGAGTTTTTGAAGTTTTCTATCACTATTCAGGATATTGTTCAACTTAGAATTAATCTAATTTTTTTGATGTTTTGGAGTATAAATTTGTTAAATATAGCTTTATTCATGATAGAAGAATCATAATTTAATCATATATGATTAGTTAACAAGAGAAATTTGTGAAAAAAGGATTAGAAGCTAATATGCTCTTATTTCTTATTCTGAAGAGCATAAAAGATTTTGGCAATAGTTACAATTTCTTGTGTTCAAGCTATTGAAATGAGTGATACTTATCATTTTTATGAATTATAATGTGATTCTTGCTTGAAATCTATTAATTTGTGGTGCAAGTTATTAAAAAAAAAAAAAGGAGAAGGTTTTGTGATGATATGATGAAACTTAATGTTTAAGTGGATTGTTGGAATGTTAATAAGTATAAGGTTGAAATAGCCAAGTTTATGTTTGTTTATGCTTGCAATAACATGGGATAATAAGATCTTATAACATATCTTTGTGTTGGAAAAGGTTTTCCCTGTTTTTTTTTGTTAATATGCAAAATCTACTCGTGCGAGTTAAATTGCACCATTTTGAATTGAACCCATGATCATGTTTGTAGAAACCCAAAGTTTTTCTTGATTAATTTAAATCAAATTTTAAATTAGAATTTTATGAGTCGAATCAATCAACCTACCCTATTTTTTCAATTCTAATTGCAATTTTGATCACGTTTGAAATTGTACTTCCCAAAAGTTTTGAAAATTTGGCAAGTAGACTTTCATTTTTAACTATAATTTTCTTGAGTCAAATCGAGCCTTTCATAAATAAATTCTCAATGCTAATCGCGATCATACTCATTTTTCTTCAATAATTTTAATCATGATTTTGATCTCATTTTCAACAAATTTCACATTATTCAACAAATAGTTACTTCTTTCTAACTCCTACCCTAATTTCCTTGAGTTATTTTCATAATAGATAGAAGATTATAAAAACATAATTTAAAAGTTAATACCTATGATTTGAATTATTATGCGTGAAAGAACACCCAATCAATGAATTTTATAAATTAAAGTTATTATGAGATAAGAAAGTATGAGAATAATAATGAATGACTATGATTGTGGAAGTGCAAATTCTATGAAAAATAAATTATAGAAAACTTGATAATGTACATGAGATATTGAATGTGACATAATATCGTGAGGTTATGATTGTTGTTGGAATTATAATTATTTATAATGAATGATTATATGAGTCGAATCTTGTTTATGTATGTGAGACATGGAATGATACACAATGTTATGAATGAATGATGAATTATATGCTAATTTGAAATTGATGAGACATCCATTATGAGAATGGAATAAAAAAATATATCTAGCAACCTTTGAGGATTGATATGAGAATGATGGATTATGATAAAAAATATAATAAACCAGATCATGGATCTATGCATTCCAATATGGTGGAGGTGTATAAGGTGGGTGCTAGAGAGAAAAGGCTAGGATTGTGTAGGTTTCGACTGGAAATAAGTAACAAGGAGGATTATAATTGAATTATGACTATGTATTGTGTGATTTATATTACTGTTACATGAAATGTTGATATATATGATATCATGAAATTGAAATACATGATAAATTTGAAATGTTGTCATATGGCTATGAGAGCCAGAATTGGCCTAAAATGGCTTAATGTGCTGAGAAATACATATGATAATTTACCCTAGTGGTTAGTCTTTGAAATCTTTATAGTCTTTTATGGAAATGATATGAGTACTGGCTATTGACGGTAGTAAGTATACATGTGTATGTATGTATGGCTCTTATCATGTGATGAATTCATATATTTGGTACATATCTATCTCACTGAGCCTTAGACTCATTATTCTGTAAATTATTTTTTAGATACTTAAGAATTAGTTGCTAATCCTTCTATGGAAAAGCAAGATGGATAACCAACTAATGGAAATTATGGTTGTTACCTTTAGCACAATAGTAGATAGTCCTATAGGCGCACATGAAGTTAAGATCCATTACATAATAATTGTGAATGTGGCTAGCTATGAGTACTTCATGAAGTTGAGATTGTTCCTTTACAATCCCCTAATGTACTTTTGATGATGGCTATGGATTGGTTTGATCCTCATGGGATCTACCATATACTTTCCTTTTGATCATCTTTTGAAAATGTACATAGCATGGCTATTGAGTCCTTACGGATGGAATTTGTCTAACTTATTCATTTGGATCTATATAGGTTAAACTAACTTTATTTTCTTTCATCCTTAAAGGAACCTGGGATGTTGTAGAAGAATGTTTAGAAAAGCTAGCTTGGGAGATGTAGTTGTATTTTGAAAAGTTTGTGTAAAAATAGAACTCTAATGTCAATGAATCATGTGCCTTAATGGGTAATGATTTTGTATATTATGTAGGTTCTACTTTATATATATATATATATATTAGCATTTCGTGATCACGTGAGCTCTCTTCTCTTCTCTTATTCATTCAATTTGAGTCATTTCAATGATAACGAAATTCAGCAAATTATGAAGAAAATGAATTGGTAGAATTCAGACACAGGTTGGTGATTATCAATAAAAGAATTGATATTCACATTAGTCATGACTAGAATTTTGGGTTGTGACAAGCCATGAGCTCAAAATCAAGCCCAAGCAACTCTTTTAGTATTAAGTCAAATCTGAGCAATCCCCTCGATACTATTTAAATCCCCGAGCAATTCCCTCAGTACTATAAAAAACCTAAGCAATTCCCTTGGTACTATATAAAATTCAAGCAATTCCCTCAATATAATAAAAACCCAAACAGTTCTTTCGGTACTATAAAAAATCCAAGCAAATCCCTTGGTTTATGGAACCTGAGTAGTTTCATCGATGTTAAGTCAAGCCTAAGCAATTCTTTGATGTAAAGTCAAATTTGAATAGTTCCCTTGATATTAAGTCAAACCCGAGCAATTCTCTAGCCATTAATTCAAGTTTGAGTAGTCCCTCAGCCTTAAGTCAAATCTGAGTAGTTCCTTGGGTATTATGTCAAATTTGACCAATCTCCTCAATATTGTATAAAATCGCTATAGTTCCTTCAACATTATAAAAAACCTGAGCAAATCCCTTGATTCATAAAACTTAAGCGATTCCCTTGTTGTCATATCAAACCTGAGTAGTCCCCTTGGAAGCATGTCAAAATTGAGCAAAATTAAATCCGAGTGGTTCTATTGATATGAAATCTAGCCTGAGCAGCCTCTTTGATATCACACCAAGCCTGAGTGGCTCCCCCATATCAAATATAGTATGAGCAGCCTCCTCAACATTAACAATCAAGCTTGAATGACTCCTTAATACTATATTAAGCTCAAAGTGGATCTCAATCTAGAAGAGGAAAAATCAAGAAAACCTTTAAAATTTAGATTTCTAGCTATAAGCACAATTAAACTGCCATAAGCTCAAAACATGAGACATTTGATGCTCAAGCCACCAAACTTGTTGAAAGTCTAGCAAACACTCAACAAACCTCACTTGAGGAACAAGGGGCAAGTGACACAACCCAAAATAATTAACTAGCTAAGAAAGATCGATGTCACATCCCATTTTGGTGACGTGACAAGTGTGAGAAGACATTCTCACAAGCCTCACAACTGGTTACTATTTGACTAACTTTTTATATACTTATTTAACACAATATAAATAAACCTATGGTAGATACTTAAAAAAATAGAAATGGGACAAGTTTTCATAAGTTTTAAAAAGCTAGATTTTCATATATTCAAAATATTTATTTACAAAAAATTTGACAAAGTTTTCCCTATTTTATAGACAATTCCTAGGTCACATGTCCTGTTGTACAACCAATACGATACTCAAAAGGTCTCATATACACACATGTGACAACAAAACAATAATATCACATACTATATGCAACTAGTAGTACATGACTCATGAACTCATATGAGATGCCTAATTACCAAAATACATTCCAAAATAACTTGTCTTTGATCTTCACATTGGTTATCAAGTAGCACATTTACAATCCAGCTACAAGTGAGCTAGCACAACAAGGGTAAACTGAGGTTCTAAAAACATCTTTAAAAAAATAATGAGTTTCAAAGAAACCCAATAAGTGAATAATCTATTTCTACACTCATTCAAGTCAATTATCATAAGGCAATTGAACTAGCACATAACTTCATTCATCACCCATATGGATGACCTTTAAGAAAGGCAATAGTACCACTAGATTCGATTACACGCATTGGCAACATATGTAAAATATATCATGCTTTTTGTTACAAGCTAATTCCTTTGTTTACTGAATGATAAGAGACATTTTACTAGAGTTGAACAAGCAACCAAAAGTTTTCTTTTATGAGTATCTACCACTAGAAGAAGTAATTCCTCAAACTAGAAGTCTAAACTCAGCTTAATGATAAGGACAATTTCAAAATCCATGAATCACATCACACCATTCACTAGTAATGACAATGTCACGTTCAATAATTTATGTGGAGTCATTCACTCGTAACAACCATTTTACATCTAATGAGACATAGGGAAACATTTATTAGCAACTACCATATCACATTCAATGAGACATATGGAAATATGAGTTAATACTCTTCAAGTAACTTACCATTTCAATTATGTTATTATCATTATCCTCTCGTATCTCTTTATCTCTCCACCATGTTAACTTTCCCTTATACCTCCATCATGTCAATAACCATATACATATTATTTCAAAGCTTTTGTAGGTTACTTGAAGAGTCTATCTAAGGATCCACATTCCCAAATCACAACACATCCCAAAACAAATATGGCCTTCCAATAGTCAAGCATCTCAAGACAATACAAGGTACATACAACCTGTTTTGTATAACTAGTAATAATTGAACTATTCATCATGTTCTCCCTATAGGGCTTCATGACTTGATTGGATAGATAACTATCACAATATATTAACCTTGGAGAAACTCAACATAAGGGTCAATTACTTTAGCATGCATAACTAAACACCAGTCATCAATCAAGAAAGAATTAAATTTAATTAGCATAACAACTTGTGGAAATAAAATATTCACTCACCATAGTCAAGCATCTTGAATTTCCAAAACTCTGAAGTGAGGTGTCAACTTTTAATGGGTTCCAATCTAGGGTTTCTTCAATTGAGTTGAATTTTGCTGCTATTCTTTCTATTCCTTGTCAAACTCACCATGAACAACTAAAATCAATTTGCGGAATGAATTCTAAATTAAATGAGGTGGGGTTAGGGTTTATGGGTAATTGTCTTGGTTCCACTAATAAAACTTTAATGGAGGCTAAAATTTGAGGCATAAGTGGACCTACCTACCTTTAGAGTGCAAGGAAGAAGCCCAATTGAGCTCACGATAGTTGCTGGCCAAACAGGGTTGCTATAGCCGGACAGGACAACAACCTTTCTACCCAAGCGCGGTAGAGCACGATTGAAAATTGCTGGATCTAAACACTTCATGCGCGACATAGCGGCTGTAGCTTGGACAGAGGCAAAGAGAGGCACTGGAGCAACTGACCGACATTGGCGTAGGTGACGCGTTGGTCTGATTCAATGCTTTAGGTCGAGAGAGAGAGAAAAAAAAAAAAAAAAAGGGGTTGAAAGGTTTGAAGTGTTGTCTCCAGCAGGGTGTTAAAGAAAGCATTTAACGAGCCTCTCAAAACTACGTCTTTTTGGTGCTTTTGAAGTAGGGAGGGTTAAATAATTTTAAAGCAAACTGTGAAATAGCGATAGCATAATTTCTCTCTATATTAAAAAAAATAAATTTAATCTAATTAAATTAAGTTATAACAACATTTAATTAAACTAAAATCATAAATTGCCACGAAGTGGCCAATATAATTGAATCAGTATCATGTAT
The DNA here is from genome assembly GCA_026873985.1 of Saraca asoca. Taxonomy (NCBI): domain Eukaryota; kingdom Viridiplantae; phylum Streptophyta; class Magnoliopsida; order Fabales; family Fabaceae; genus Saraca; species Saraca asoca. Next base: position 4,185 of record JANHAO010011302.1, on the reverse strand, counting down.
CATAAATATGTTTCAATTGAATCTAAAATTTAATTTAATAATTAAGGTAAATGGCTGTCCAAGCATTTACAACAACAACCATAAACAACATATAACATATTTATTATTCAAAACAATTATATAATAAAACTGTAACTTATTTGAAACACTTTAAATACTAATTATAATGAAAGAAATGGTTAGAATACTTAGATTCAATTTAAATAAATCCACTTCATCATTTAATAATTTAAAATAAAAAATTAAATTTGTATCATAAAATAAACTAAATCATTATTAAACATTTGAAATAAATTATTATTGTTGTTGTTGTTATTGTTGTTTTTCAATAACTTATACCAATCCTCCCAAAACATTTTATACAAATCTTGTGCACACGTGCTTAGATATTTTCAAGAAGTATGTTATGCAAAAACAAAAAGGTTTGTTGAAAAGGTATTTTGGGTCTTATAGCTGATCAACCCACAAAAAATCAATCTCGTCTGATCAGGTCCAAAACAAGTGAAGTTTAATGTGGTCAATCAATTTATAAACAATGGATCTAATCCCCAAATATCCGACCATGTGCCCACTCAGTACAAGCCAATCATTTGACATAGGCCCAATTGACTGATTAGAGTTCGATCATCTACTATTATGATTAGTCATCTAGTCACTTATTGGCATATTTATAAATTATACCTTTGAATAAAAGGATACAAAAGAAAAATTACACTTGGCAATTATTTTCTAACAAATGCTTGACAAACCTTGCTTTAGGGATAGGGGCAAATGATGCCACCCACAATTATCCAGTTGTTTGATGAAGACCAATTTTTAGGATTACTCTAGCTGATCGATCATAAAGCGTCCAAGTTCAATTAGCTTAGCCAGGATGTAGTCCATAAGGTTGATTGGACCTATTGCCACATGAGCCTAAGCACTATCCTCTCTCTCTCTCTCTCTCTCTCTCTCTCTCTCTCTCTCTCTCTCTCTCTCTATATATATATATATATATATATATTAGATAAGGAGTCTTTGCATTCACGCTCTCTCATTCTATTTTATATATTTTTTTCTTTTAATAGACTTATTAACTTGACTGTTGAAGTGCTTTGTAGAGTTCTGATTCTGATCACCTACTTTCTCATTTTGCAAGTCTCAAAACCTCATCGATGGTTGAACTCAAAGGAAGCTTCATAAATGAAAGTGTTGGTAAATAATTTATCAAACTATTTAATAATAATTAAAATTTGATTGTGAAACACATTAAGTAACTAAATCTGATAGATAAGTAGATAAACATGACAGGTGTGTTGCTACAGCCCATATAATTCACTTACAATATAAGTTACGTTGGTTTAAGTTTTTAATCAGATTAAGTTACGTCATGTGAAGTCATTTAAATAAATCAATTAACTTGATTAAGAAAAATCATTATTTGAGTTATACTTGAATAAAAGTTATTAGGAGACATTCTATTTTGCTCTTAGAGCAAAAATTTGTATTACTACAGAAGAGGAGGAATACACGCAAGACTAGATGGGTATACAAGATAAAGTTCTGGGATTGCCAAGGACTTTGTGCTAGATATACTTTTGTCTTATTCCATTTAAACATGCAGAAGAAAAGTAGATAGATGAAGGTGACAATGATCAATGAAGCAAATGTTTAAGTATGAAGTTGTTTGTCTTCAGAATAAAGGAGCCAAAGCCAAACTGATTTATCAAGTGAAGTTGAGATTTTAAAAGTCTCAGCCCTTTATGCTATTATGTTTGGTAATTTATTAGTTCGTATGTATGCATGCATGTCTTCCTTGTCTTATCAATCTCGCTCTTGTTCAGTTCAGAATCCACCTTCTACAAAGGGTTACCATAAGAGAGTGAGGAAAGAATATTCAACTAAATTCTATTTTAAAAACCCAAACAATAACGATGAAAAATTTCAGCACAACTATCCTAGATCAAATCATCATAGATCAAAAATCCAATTTCTCCATTCCTTTAGAAGAGCTACAATAATGGCGAGAAGAAAAAAAGATAGTCAAACTTCGAAGTTCCTTGATCAAAAACCTTATCAATAGTGGTATCAAAAGTTTCTTAGTAAAAACTAATTCAATCACCAATTTATGAAATTTGCGTAGTCACAATTACTCAGATAAGACTTCGGAGTTATTTTACATTTGCATTTGATGATGAATCTCATTCCAACTCTCTCAGTTCATTGTTATTCACACGTGCTGGTATTAGTTATGTAAGGTGTTTTAGTGAATATCAAAGTATACTCTAATCATTTTATATTTGATAAGCAGCGCATGCAAAGTGTTTGCTAAAATGTTTGAATTAAAATCTGCTTGCAAAAAGTGTTTCAAATCCCTTGAGGATCATCATATATACTAATGGCATTTGATCATCTCTGTATTGTAAGTGTTTGACAAAATATCTTTGTGGATGTAGCATTAAAATTCTCGTATTATGCATTGCTCTACTACAAGGAATTTTGATGATGTGAAAACGTTCATAAATAATTTCTCAAAAAAAGTGGACATTATTTTATCTAGTCCATAGTATTTCATAAGTAGTTTTTATGGATGTACAGTTTGATTGAGTTATATGTCCAATGTCTTTGGTATATATGCTACACGTAAACACTGCTTGTTTATCTCTTCAATTTGCTCGGCTTGTAACTAAGTCAAAATATTATTGAAAATATTAATCAAAAAGCTTATAATAAGGTTTATCAAAAAGCTTATAATAAGGTTTTTATATTCTGCATATTTCATGTGGGAACCAGCTGCTTAGGTTGTATGCCATGCTATCATCCTTCTGGTTTGATAACATATCTTTTTTGCTTACTGCATCAAGTGATGCAACCTCTTGCACTTCACTCATCTTTTCATTTGTATAAGATGTCTCACCAATGATAAAGTTCTTGCTAACTTTTATATCTTTATTGTTGAAAGAATTGAAATTTATATTGTCCATCATTTATCAAATATTAGCTTGACAGGGTAGCATAGTACTTTCATCCAAGTAATTGCCCTTGAATGACAAAACAAAAATGATTAACAGGCAAAGGGTACTTCTTTCATAGAATCTTGTGCATGTTTTCCACTCAAACCTTAATACAATACCCTTTTCCAAATTTTGGATTTCAATTTTACTTTGATCTAGTGTTCTCCTTGGCCTCCCACCACTACATTTGCTATTATATGTGAAAATTGGTTCGTCCTGGATGGACACGCGAGAAGTCCAAGAGCGACAAAAGGACTGATTGGAAGAATTGTCCGGATCGCTATGCCTTCAATCTGCATTGCGAGTGCGACCCCTTGGCTCAAACTCCCGCCCAAATAGAGCGAGTTCGATATCTCCTTCCTGATGATGTGCATGACCCTGGATTGTGCGATCCAGTCAGCGAAGTGCGATTAGCGACATGGGGCTCGCCAAATAGAAGACTAAGTCATACCCTACCCCAACAGACAAATGGGGCCCGCCTGCAGAAGACAATCTGTAGTAGCCAAAAAAGGAGATTTAGTCTGTATATTCTGTCTTGTACATTAGATGTTGACGTAACATATTTGCTACACATGTAATTACTATTGTAACCTCCTTTCTTTTATAAATACGAGGAAAGAGCTTTCTGTAAAGAGAGATCACCCTCATATTGGCAGAAACTCTGCCAAAATAGAGAAGAAAATCTTAGTGTTGTAATTTTATAAAAATACCATCTGAATAACACGCTACCATAGACGTAGGGTCTGGTGATACCCGGATTTGACCAAACCATGTTAAACCTTGTGTCTTCTTCTCTACTATTCCCTCCATCTTTGTTTTTTTTGCTACTTTGCTGTGCTTGAACCGGACAAAGGTTAGAGATCCCATAAGAATCCTCCCCCGTTGGCTGAAATTTGGGCTCTCCGTATAAACCAAATTTCATCGTCAATATTTTTGGCACTATTATATGCTGAAAAATGCGACTCCGCGAGAACGAGTCCACCGAGACAGCAAGGTGAAACCCTCGGGAGGAAGTCTCATGGTACCGCACCGTATGCGACGACAGAAGCCACGAACGCTCATCCTTCAACGACTCGACAGGCGATCAACCCCTCGACCGCTGAACCAGTACCCGTCTCTCAGCGACGCTCGTGACTACTCCAAACTTATGAAGCCCTCACTTGGGACAACATGACGTCTTGCCTAAAAACCT
>JANHAO010011301.1:0-17065 GCA_026873985.1 Saraca asoca | reverse complement strand
TCCCAAAGTAATGCTACAATGAAATTGTTTAGCTAAAAAGAGAATGCATGCCCTAAGATAATCAAATGGCTATGGATTTTTATAGAACTAAGAAATTGGTTCAAAGTTAGCCTTATAGAACTAAGAAATTGGTTCAAAGTTAGCCTTAGTTATAAGAAGATGGATTGTTGTGTCAATGAGTATATGCTTTAGTACAAATAGTATGCAAATGAGAGGAAATGTTCTTTTTGTCATTGTTTAAGGTATACATCCCAAGGATCTAATTGAGGCAAGTACATGGCGGCTTCCAATAAAAAGTTGTGATCATTATCACTTACTCTCAAATTTCAAAGATTGTCTCACACTCAATTGCTAGTGAAATGAGATAGCAAGATGAAAATCCTTATAAGTTGAGGCTTGTTAATGGTGGAATTTGGTTTAGGACTAAACTCTAACCAATGAGCAATTCTTTTGGGATCTCAAATTATGAACTAGTTTTGAGATAATAAATTAGCAAAATAATCAAGAAAGAAGGGAAGAGCAACAAAAAACAAAAGAGTTTTAAAGTGGTTCGGCCAAATCCGGATAGAATCGGACCCTACATCTACAGTAATGTATTCATCTGAGGATATTTCTACAGAGTTTCAGTATACAAGCATCTGTCCCTTAGTCTTCATCTCCTTCCTATATTTATAGAGGAGAGGAGGTTACAATTGTAATTTTACATGCAGTAAATCTAACATATCAGGCATTTAATGTACAAGACAGGACTGATAGACTAAATCTTGTAAATCGGCTACTGTAGATTACCTCATGCAGGTGGGCCCCACATGTCTACTGGGCAATACATGTGATGATCTTTTGTTCAGCGAGCTCTCAAGTCACTGATTACAGCTCATTGGCCAAATTCTTCAGTCTGGGGGAGTGTTTGTCTTTGGGATGATGAGGTCAAGCTCGCTCTATTGGTGATGAGCTCCAGCTGAGGAGGTTGCTTCATGATGCGAGCTAGAGACATAGTGTTCTGAGTGTTCTTTGAGCTGGATCTTTGTCATGCTCAGGCCATTCACTACCCTTTTAAGGATGATTTGGATTTCTCATATAACATAAGCCCCCTAACTCAGTTCGCTTTGTGAGCTGGGAGTTGAAACATCTTAGAGGTCATTCATTTCATAGAGTTTTGCACAGTCAAATTCTTCACTGAATCTATCTTTTTAGCTATTCTAGGCCATACTTCCCGGAGCACATGCCTCTTGATCATTGGTGAGTTAGCCTCATTCCTTTCCAAGGCAATCAATGAAAATGATTGGTGAGATTCATCTAGACTCTTGGACTCTTCGGTGAAACCAGTCCCAGCTTTATTTAAAGTAGAAGAAATCACTCTTGCTTCTTCACTAAGAAACTATGAACATTCCAGATGATCCTCCATTATTTTCAGCATTTTGTCTTGCCGTCGGGGTATGTATGGCCTACTACATAAGGGGTTATGAAGATATGGATTTTTCGATAACATGGAGATATCTCATACGAATCTCAAATTACATCCTCTTGGCTTCGCTGTGAGGCTTTTGCCCGGCTGTCTAGGCTTTTGGCACTTCCTGATTTACTTCCTTCATGAATCAGATGAGGAGCTGGAGGCTGGGAAAATGAAAGGTAGCCATGCTCTTTCCTTCTCCATTGGTAGAAATTAGGTTGAGGAAGGCACTGGAAGAAGAATTTTGAGGTCTTAGGTGAGCTCACGAGCTTTATTCAGCAAGGGTTCGTCCCTCTGTGGCCAGCCCTCGAATGGACGAGAACTTTTCCTTTTGTACGATAGTTTTTCTTCCAGTGAAAATTAGCTAAAGCCTTCCCCTTGTATTTTTGGCTTTTCTTGATTTGTATGTAGAGCTTTCTGATGTAATTTTACCTCATTGAGGCTTCTTAATGAATAAAATCTTCTTTATGATCTTAATGTACCATATTTAGTTTTTTGCATCCGTAATAGTGCAAACTTTTGTAGCTTATGACAAAATGCTTAGATAGCCAATTGACCGAACCTTCTCGAACACAATAATCATAGATAAAACATCTCACACATAAGCATTACTGAATCCACATAAGAATTGTGTGTAATCAGAAAGTTGCATGAACGCTGCAAACATATGGCTGCATGCGACCTGTGAACTAGAGCGATCTTGTTGCCTTAGGCAAATAATTAAGTCGTTAGTTCTTTATGCTTTAGCGAGTGCATAGCTATGCTAGCATTGAGTGTTTAAGAGTGCCTTCTCACCTCAATGGGCATATAGCTATGCCGACAAAGTGAGTTTCTTTTAAGCGTCTCCATGCCTCAGCGAGCACGCAGCTACGCTAGCTAAGTGAGTTTATTTTGAGCATCTCCACACCTTAGTGAGCATGCAACTACGTTGGCTAAGTGAGTTTATTTTGAGCATCTCCATGCCTCAGCGAGCACACAGCTACATTGGCTAAGTGAGTTTATTTTAAGCATCTCCACACCTCAACGAGCATGTAGCTATGTTGGCTAAGTGAGTTTATTTTGAGTGTCTCCATGCTTCATCGAACACGTAGATATGCTGGCTAAGTGAGTTTATTTTGAGTGTCTCCAGGCCTTAGTGAGCACACAGCTATGCTGGTTAAATGTTCATCAATTCATCTCTGAAATGAGCTCTGGGGGGCCTCAACTGGACCAAAGGCCACGGTTGGCACAAAGTTACTTAAGAGATTCAAAAGAGTTGATCACATGTAAGCTGCGAAAATTTTAGGCACTTAATAGCAGAGGGCAGAATGAAGAGATGAAGATAATAAGATCAAGCCAATTGGCAAATAGCTTTCAACAAGAACAAAGAAGAGTATTTACATTTATATTTGAATTTAAGTTACATTGTCAATCTATGATTTGGATCGAGCCCCCTGGTTCTTGGCCGGCGCCTCGCAGAGAGAGTTGGGATTGCTTTCCATAGGCCACACAACGTACTGCTTTGATGCCCTTTCTTGATCAGGTCTTCAATCGCTTCTCAAATGGGCCAATAATTCAAAGTCCCGTGACCAGCCTGATTGTGATAGGCATAAAACTCTTCACAGTTTCTTCACCTATAAGGGATCTTGGAAGGCACGGGGGTCCCAAAGTCTTCTTTGTCCTTTTATGTTAGGAAGATCCTATCTTAGGAGTCTGATAGGATGTTGTACTGCTCGTGGCGGTCAAATGCTGAGGTCACTCACCTCTGGGCCTTCTAGACATCTTTGTAGTCTGTTCAGCAAAGTGATCACCCTAGTCAATATTGCCCCTCTTCTTGCCATGACAGGAGCCAATCTTTTCATCCTTCCTGTTAGACCTTTCCTAGTCAAAGGTCTCTTTCCATTTAATCTCCTTAGCTGCTCGCTCATAAAACTCAGTGAGGTCCTTCATCAGGGACTTGTATAGGCTCTTGTACAATTTCCCATCTTTATGGAGTCTTGTAGAGATTTTTGCCAGCATGGTTACTTTAGATGGACTCTTCATCAAATTGGCTTCAAGCCTGAACCTAGTAATGTAGTCCTTTAGTGACTCATGCTTGTGCTGAAAGATCATGGTGAGATGATAGGGAGGCATAAGTTGTCTCTTTAGTGCTCAATATTGGCAATCTTCCCAATTGCAAATTGAGTGGGCTGGGAGCCTTCTGAACCAAGCTTAAGGTACACCTCCCAGTATGGCCGGGAACACTTAGCATTTGATCAAGGGATCAATTATTTGCAAATCCATCTAAACATTGAATGCATCCAGATGATCATATGGGTCAGAGTCCCCATTATACAATAGAATCATGGGGATCTTGAGTTTGAGGGGGAGAGTTTGAGTTTCGATCTCTTCGAAGAGCGACGACCTTTCTTTATAGCAAGCTCGATCACTTAGAGCTTGAAGGCATTCCTCCAGTTGAGTTATTTTCTGAAATAGCTCTTTGACCAACAGGTTTCGTGCCCCAGACTACTGGCTGGAAGATTGTTGAAGTCTTTGGTCTTCATGGTCATGAGAGTTGTGACTTGGAATATGCTTTTGTGAGCGATGAGTTAAGGAGTTCTCTTGGTTGGCATTGCCTAAATGTCCAACTTGCTACAGCTGGCGAACATTCACAGGCACTATAGCTTTGGCCTACCTCTGTACACCTTATGCTAACATCATGACTACTTTGGTCAACTCTCCCATCATGTTTTCTAGTTTCTCCTAACGCTAGAGCCAAATCTGCACTCCATCGATGTCGTTGGCAATGGTAGTTGGTTAAACAGAACTGGCTAGGGGAAAGTCAGTGATTACACCGATGACAAGAGTAATGGAGAAGTCTGTCATTGAGACATGACCTTTTGGAGAATTGAGTAGTGCATTTGAAGCTCTTGTAGCTCTTCCCTTGGCCATTATAGCAAGAAACGAACTAGAACATATGAGATCCCCATAGACAGCGCCAAAATGTTAACGGTGGAATTTGGTTTTAGGCCAAACTCCAGCCAATGAGGGATTTTTTCAGGATCTCAATCTATAAACTAGTTTTAAGACAGTAAATTAGCAAAATAAGCAAGAAAGAAGGGAAGAGCAATAGAAAACACAAGGGTTTTAACATGGTTCAGCCAAATTCTGATAAAACTAGACCCTACGTCCATAGTAATGTATTGATATGAGGATATTTCTACAGAGTTTTAGTATACAAGCATCCATCCCTTGATGTTCATTTTTTTCTTGTATTTATAGAGGAGAGGAGGTTACAATTGTAATTTTACATGCAATAAATCTATCACATCAAGCATTTAATGTACAAGATAGGATAGACAGACTAAATCTTGTAAATCGATTACTGTAGATTGCCTCCTGTAGGTGGGCCTCACATGTCTAGTGGGCAATACATGTGATGGTCTTCTGTTCAGCGAGCTCTCCGGTAGATCACACATCACTGGCCAGATTCTTCAGTCTGGGGTAGTATATGTCTTTGGGATGATGAGGTCAAGGTCACTCTATTGGGGACGAGCTTGAGCTAAGGAGGTCACTCCATGATGCGAGCTGAAGACATAGCATTCTGAGTGCTCTTCATGTTGGATCTTTGTCACACTCAGGCCATTCACTACCCCTTTAAGGAAAATCCAGATTTCTCATATAATAAGGGTTCTATCCCATCCATCAGATGGATAAGCATGGAAACACTTCAACCTCACACACCATCAATTTTCTAATGACCCTAGAAATGTGAAACTAGGCTTGTATGTTGATGGTTTTACATCTTACAGATAATCTAGGCAAACCTATTTAGTTGGCTAGTGATTGTGACTCCTTACAACCTCCCCCAATGGATGTGTATAAAATAAGAGTACATGTTCCTTACTTTGATTGTCCTAAGTCCAAGTAATCTAAAGGCCAACATCAATTTGTACTTACAACCACTAAAAGACAAACTTAAAATATTGTGGGAAGATGGTGTACACACATATGATATCCTTTTGAAGCAAAAATTTACCTTAAGAGTTACATTGTTATAGACCATTAATAACTTTCCTACATATGGTATGTCATCTAGTTACCAAACATATGGTAAGCTTGCAAGCCCCAATTGTATGGAGCATTCTAAAGCTTCCACCTTGAAATATGGTTGAAAGACTTTATTCTTTGATTGTCATAGATGTAGCTTGCCTATGGCTCACTAGTATAGAAGGGACAAAGAAAATTTCAAGATTAGTAAGGTTAACAAATCATTTCCACTTAGGGAAAACAAAGAGGATGACGAAGAGGAAGATAATGGAGAAGAAGAAATTTAATATGATGAATCAGATTCTTCATCATCAATTAAGTTATTTTTGGTATGCATCGATTTTTTGAATAGGATTTTTATTTGTTAAGATAAAAAGAATTTTTTTTCTACATCAATAGATGAATGATATATAATAAATTGAATTTGAATTTTTGAAATATAGGAGTGTTATGTGCTATGTTATATTTGAATTGGAATTTGAAAGGTGTTGGCGGTGGATTTTAATTCTGGGCTAAACTCCAGTCAATGAAGGATTCTTTTCAGATCTCAAATTATAATCTAGTTGCACATACAGTAAAAGAATGCAGAGGCAAGAGGAAGAATAAGAGCAGCAAGGAACACAGAGCCTTTTAACGTGGTTCGATCAAATCTGGATAGTACCGAACCCTACATCACAGTAATGTATTGAATTGGAAATATTTTTATAGAGTTTCATTATGGATTTCTCTAGGCTCTCTAATGTTCATCTCCATCTTTCTATTTATAGAGGAGAGGAGGTTATAATTGTAATTTTACATACCATAAATCTATTACATTAAACATTAAATGTACAAGACAAAATGAACTGCATAAAATCCTGTAAATCGGCATCTATAGATTGCTTTCTACAAATGGGCCCTATGTATCTGCTGGGCATGACATATTCTTGTCCCTTGCTTAACAAGCTTCCAGGTTGATGGTCGTGCCTCACGAGCCAGAGCCTTCGACTTAGGGGAACTACTGTCTTTTGAGGTAGCGAGGTCGAGCTCATTCTCGTTGGAGCGGGCTCGTGTAGAGGAGGTCACTAACGGCGTGAGCTAGAACTTAGCATTCTAAGCATCTTGATGAGTAGAGGTTTTGTAGCACTTGGGCCACTTGCTAGCCCATTAAGGGGGTTCCAGATTTCATCCATAATATAAGACCCCCAACTCTCAGTTCACTTCACGAACCGGGAGTTGTAAATTTGTCGAAGGCCGTTCACTTGTAGAATTCAGCTCAGTCAAAGTCTTCATCAAATCTATGATTTCATTTGTTCCAGGCCATTCTTCCTGCAGTACATGCCTTATGATTATTGGTGAGTCAGCCTCATTCTTTTCCAAGGTAATAAATGAAAGCGGTTAGGAGTTCCCTCTAGACTCTTTGATAAGATTGGATCGAGCCTATTTAAAGCATGGGGGATCATTTTCTTCCTTTAGAGAGTATCTAGATAGAGGTTTCAGATAAGCCTCCTAATTTCTTGACATTCTATCTTCCAGGTGAGGCATATATGGTCAGCTACATAAGAAGCTTTGAAGTCAATACTTTTCCGGTAATGTGGAAAGATCTCATGCATATCTTGGATTATGTCTTCATGGCTTTGCTATGGGATTTGCCCTGCTGGCCAGGTTCCTGTCCACTTCTTGAGTAACTCTTTTTGCGAATCAGGAAAGGAGCCGTTAGCCAAGGAAGATTAAGGAGCTATCATGCTTGTTACCTCTCTAGTTGATAGGAGTCCTCTTCTTGAAGGCTTTTATTCTCTACATCCTTCTTGTTGGCTTATACTTCGACTCTTTTCAATTTGTATTCTAAGTTCTCTGATGTAATTTTACCTCATTGAGGCCCTTTTGTAATGAATAAAATATTCTTTTGTAATTTATGCAAACTTTTGGGGTTCGCGATGAAATACCTGAATAACCAATCAGCCAAACTCCTTTGTAAACAATAAGCATAAGTGAAACATCTCGCAGATAAATATTGTATAAGTAAATCGCATAAGAACTGTATCTAATAGAAAGTCACATGAGAGCTGCGAACATTAGGTCGCATGTGAGCTATGAATCATAGTGATCTTGTTACTTTAGGCAAATAATCAGGTCAATTTTGTGCTTTAGTGAGCACGCAGCTATAGTGGCATTGAGTGTTTAAGAGCACCTCTGCACCTCAATGAGCAGGTAGCTATGCTGGCATTGTGAGTTTATTTTTAGTGTCTCCATGCCTCAACGAGCCTATAACTCAACTGGAATTGTGAGTTTGTTTTTAACATCTCCACGCCTATGCGAGCCCGTAGCTCAATTGGAATTATAAGTTTGTTTTTTCTGTCTCCACACTTCAGTGAGCTCGTAACTCAACTGGAATTGTGAGTTCGCTTTTAGTGTCTCCATGCCTCAGTAAGCACACAGCTACACTGGGATTTGTTCCAGGAAGAGCCCTAGTGCCTTAACTCGAAAGTTATGAATTGTTTCAGGATGAGCCTTGGCACCTCAGCTCGAAAGCTAGCAATTGTTTTGGGATGAGCCCTGACACCTCAGCTTGAAAGCTGGCAATTTTGTCAATTCATCTCCAGAATGAGCTTCGGGGGGCCTTAGTTTAGAAAGCTAGCAATTTCATCAGTTCATCTCTAGAATGAACTCCAAGGGGCCTTAGCTTAGAAAGCTGGCAATTTCATAAGGTCACATGAGAGCTATGAAGACCACAGATACTTGATAACAAAGAGTGAACTGAGAGCATGCAAAAAAGAACTCGGAAGAGAGCTAAGAAAATCGACAAACAAGATTTCTTTCAATAGGGATAGAGGAAAGTATTTACATTAACTCTTGAATTTAAGATACATTATCAATGTATAATTCTGACTAAGCCCCCTGGCCCTTGGTTGGCATCTTATTGGGGATGCTGAGATCGCTGCCCCGCAAGCCATACCATGTACTTCTTTAGGCGGCCCTTTTTGATTAGGTCTTCAATTATGTCCCTGAGCTCTTGACAATACGAGGTGCCATGCCCAACTTTGTTGTGGTAGCCACAAAACTCATCTTTATTTCTTTGTCTGAATGGGACCTTCAAAGGTCTAGGACTCCCAAAGTCTTCTCTATCCCTTTCTGCTATATAAATCCTATCCTGAGTCTAATAGGATGCTATATTGCTCATGATGATTTGAACGCTGAGGTCGCGCAACCCTGGGCCTCTCAGACTTCTTTGTGGTCCATGCATCAGAGCAATCACCTTGATGCACATTGCCCCTCTTCTTACTGTGAGAAAAGCCATCTTTCTCATTCTTCTTGTCAGATTTTCCTAAGCTAAAAGTCTCTTCCACTTGACCTGCTTAGCAGTTTGCTCATAAAACTTGGCAAGATCCTTCATTGAAGACTTGTACAAGCTTTTGTATAGCTTTCCATCTTTGTGGAGTCTCATAGAGATCATTGCTAGCATGGTTTCTTCAGATGGATTCTCCACTAAATTGGCTTCTAGCTTGAACCTAGTGATATAATCCTTTAATGACTCATGCTTGTGCTAAAAGATTATAGTGAGATGGCAGGGGGCACAAGCTGTCTCTTCAATGTTCAGCATTGGCTGATGAAATTTTGTTAACACTTTTCCTGACTATAAATCAAGTGAGCTGGGAGGCTTCTGAATTAGGCTCGAGGTACACCTCCTCGCGTAGCTAGGAAAACTCAACATTTGACTAGAGGATTAATCGTTTGCAAGTCCATCTAAACATTGAATGCATCCAGGTGGTCGTATAGATCCGAGTTCCCATTGTGTAACAGAATCACGAGGACCATAAGCTTGAGGGCGAGGGTTTGAGTCTCGATTTCCTTGGAGAATGGCAACCTTCTTCGTAGTGAGCTTAGTCATTTAGAGCTCGAAGGTGCTCCTCCAGCTGGATCATTTTTTGGAATAATTCTTTAACCAATGGGTCTCGTGCCCCAGATTGTTGGCTGGAAGATTGCTGGATTCTTTGGTCCTTATGGTCGTGAGAGCTGTGACCTGGAGTTTGCTCTTGTTGAGTAGCAAGCTAAAGAATTTTCCTGATCAGTGTTGTCCGAATGCCTAACTTATTACTGTTGGTGAACATTCACGAGTGTTGCAATCTTCACTTGCCTTTGAACACCTTGTGCGAGCATTGTGACTACTCTAGTCAGTTCTCCCATCATATTTTCTAGCCTTTCCTAACGTTGAAGCCAAGTTTGCACTCCATCAGTGCCATTAGTAGCAGCAGCAGGTCGAAAAAAGATGGTCAAGGGTAACCTAGCAGTAGTACCAATGATGGGAGTAGTGGAGGAGTCTGTTATGGACACATGACATTCTGGAGGGTTAAGCAGCATGTTTGAAGCTCTGGTGGCTCTTCCCTTGGCCATTGTAGCAAAAAACAAACTAGAGAATAGATGAGATCCCCACAGATGGTGCCAAAATGTTGATAATGGATTTGGTTTTGGGCCAAACTCCAGTCAATGAAGGATTCTTTTGGGATCTCAAATTGTAATCTGGTTGCAAATACAGTAAAAGAATGTAGAAGGTGAGAGGAAGAGGAAGAGTAGTAAGGAACATAGAGCCTTTTTTCATGGTTTGGCCAAATCCAGACAGTATCAGACCCTACATGCACAGTAATGTATTGATCTAGAAATATTTTTATAGAGTTTCAATATGGATTTCTCAAAGATCTCTAATGTTCATCTCTTTCCTTCTATTTATATAGGAGAGAAGGTTACAATTATAATTTTACATGTCGTAAATCTATTATATCAAACATTTAATATACAAAACAAAATGAACTATATAAAATCCTACAAATCAGCCTCCACAAATTGCTTTCTACAAATGGGCCCTATGTGTCTGTTGGGCATGACATATTCTTGTCTCTTTCTTAATGAACTTCTGGGATGATGGTCATGCCTCACGAGCTAGAGCCTTCGGCTAGGGGGAACTATTGTCTTTTGAGGTAGCGAGGTCGAGCATGTTTTTTAGAGCGGGCTCGTATAGAGGAGGTCACTAATGGTGTGAGCTGGAACTTAGCATTCTAAGAGTCTTGGCGAGCTGAGTTTTTGCAGCACTTAGGCCCCTTGCCAGCCGATTAAGGGGGTTCCAGATTTCATCCATAACACAAGGTGTTTGTTTATTGGCTTGCTATAGGAATAGCTAGAAATTAGAGTAAAATTTTTACACTTTTGCGATGGAATAGAGATAAGCGATGCCTATAATTTTGCAGATACTCCCAGTCTAGCAACAAAAATAATGATGAATTATTGTTAGCAATGGAAACATCTATCACCAATTTTGAAAAAATTATTTAGAATTAACCAAATTACAATGGAATTAGCAATAGATGAGTTAGTGGCAGATCATTCTGTCTGTATCATTGTAAAAAAAATGTGGGGTACTAATGGAATTTCCATCATTATAATACTTTTTGTTTTCAAAGTACTGACATAATATTTGTTGCTAATATTTACCTCATTTTTTTGTTCATAGCTTAAGATGTCATCAAACATAATATTACTAACAAAATTTGCAATGGAAGTCATTAATGGAATTTCAAACATTGTCACTATTTGTTTTACTGGCATACTGGTTAATGACACATCTTTTTCTATCATTGATTTTATCAATAAATTTTTAGTGATAGATTTGCCTACTTTAGCAACACATTTTTCCATTGCTAAATAACATTTCTTTTTTTGTAATATCTTTTTCTAAAGTAAGTTGAGGGTTTCTATTTCGACTGGTTCTTTTATCATGCAAAATTATATTATATGTTTTCAAAATAGCTAAAGAATTTTTGTATGTTGAAAAATAAGATTAACGCCTAGAAATTAAAAGAATAGGGATGAGGCCTAGAAAAGGATAGAAATTCTATATTTGATTATGCGTTAACTTTTGATTCTTCTTTTCTATTTTTTTTTGATTTTTTTCTATTTATTTCTGTGCCTTTCTTTCCCTCTATCCCATCCATCTTCATTTTTATCTTCTTTAATTTCCCTAGATCCCTGTGTTCTTTTCTCTACACCTTTCCTTTTTTTTCTATGTGTTTTTGTTCCTCTTATAGGCCAAAAACTAATGGAAAGTAAGCTATTGAAGCCCTTGATCAAATGGCTACCAATGCTCCTCAAATCTCATTTAATTGCTCACATTTGTACATTTGGTTTTATTTTTCTCTCTCATTGTGGTTGGTGAGGCTAAGTTCTTTCTCTCTCTTGATTTCAATCTCTCACAGTCTCTTTCTACTTCATGTTGTTATGCAGCTACTAAAGTGGGAGGGAGGTTGAGAGATTTTCTTCCTAAAGCTATAAGATCTATAGAGTGATGGAAACTCAAGAGAGCACTCAAGGGATCATCAAGAGCCTTTGCACTTTCTGGATGCACTTATAACAAGGGGTAAGACTAGGAGGATTAAGGACACTCTCTAAGGCTTATGTCAAGAGAATTAGAGCAAACATGAGGAGCATGGCTTGGGAAAGTCAAGAGTCATATGCATTGAAGTCATGTTATCTAGCAGAGCCACCTAAGCATTCTTGAGCCCAACATGGAGGACATATGGGTAGCACATTTGGTGTCTTGCATGGACTGATTTGGGGCTATTTTTAGGTCAATTTTTGGGCTGTTTGGTTCCATTTTGGATGCTACTTTGTAAAGGCTGAATGGTCTATCTTTGTTTGCTTGTTTTTGGACTTTTTGTAATAGCTTAGGCTTTTTATTTTTGCTAAATTGTTTAGTGTATTTTTGGGCTTGTTTGCCTTATAAGTCCAGCCTATTTTATTTAGTGAAAGCTATTTAGGAAGGCTTGCTTTCTAAGAATTAAGATTGCATAATTTTATGAATTGAGGAGCCATCTTCCTGTTGTGAGAGCTTTCTCTCTTAGGATTCTTGAGTGAACTTGAGACTTATCAAAGAGATTTCTCTTTATGGCATAAAATCCATCACTTATCATTTCCCTTATTTCCTATTTCAGAGCGTGGCATGAATATCCTTCTTTTTCTTTTATCTTTGAAGCTAAATTTGGAAAGGTCCATGGGCATCTTTTGTAGAGATCACATCGGTTTGATATTAGAGCTTTGGCTCTCCAAATTCAGGTTTGATTTCATGTTTTCCTTGCTGATTTGCTAAAGCATTTTCACTTTTTTCCCTTTGTTGTTTTTACCTAGTTTTTGCACCATTTTTTGTTGCTATTTTTCTTGTTAATTTTTATGTTCAATTGCTTCATTTTTGTTAGTTTTAATTCTACTTGTTTGCTGTCCATATTCTTTTGCAAAACTTGTTGTTGTTTGGCGTCAATTCTGCTGCTATTCTATAGAAAATTTTTGTGTTTTAGCTTTGTCTATCAAGTATTTGATCATTGGTTTGTTTGGTTTTGTGTCATTCTTTGTTGAATTTTGCTACTGTGTGGCATGTCTATTTGCTGAAATTTTTGCAAAATTTTTGCTTCTTGAATTATTCCACATTAAGTGTTTGTTAGTTGGTTTGAGTTTCCTTTTCATTGCTTTGTGTATCCATTGGTGTGGAACTAAACTGCACTTTAATTTGGTGTTGTTTGGTGCTATTTTTCCTTAACATTTCATTAACTTTTGTGTGAAAATTGCAGTCCCCTGTTTTGATTTGGTTGCTAGCCAATTTTTCCCATGCTTGGGAAAAACTTTCTGCTATAATTCTTTGAAATTTTGCCACTCTAAACTTGAAATTGATTGCGTTTTATGCCAAAAACATCTTCCTATTGAGTATGATTGTTGGTTACTCATCTTGGTTGTTCCAAGTACTGAAAAATTCTAGGACAACAAGTTTATGTGATGGGAAATACAAAAGAAAGAGTGGAAATATTAATGGAAAAAAAAGCAAGACAAATTGTGACAAAGAAAAGAGAAATAAAGTGTGAAAGTAACAAAAGTTGAAAAAAAAGAAACAAAGTGTGAAAGAAATAGAAGTTTGAAAAGAAACAAGTGTGAAAGAAAGAACAAGAGGAAAGGAAAGTACAAAAGAAAGAAACAAGTGCTGCCTTGAACCTTTGGAACAAAAAAATTCTGCAAGTTTGAGCTTCATTCAATCCTTTTTGAATCATTTTCCATTGTATTCAATTTGAATGTGTTTGTTTGGATCCATAATCAATTCCATAGCTTAACAAGTCTAGTTTGGAGTCCATTTTCTTAACCATTGAATTTTGCTACAATTATACTCGGCTACCCAAAATTTTTGGCCGAAACTTCTTTTATTTTGTTCTGTCCAATTTTTGACTTCCTTTCTTGTTTCCTTACTTTTTGTAATTGTTGGTTCATGCCACTTTGGGATTATTAGATTGTTGTTTGATAGAGGCTACCACTTTGTAAAAGCTCAAAGATCTTATCTCTTTAGTTCTTAAAGACCTTCAAAGAGAGAAGATATAAAAATGGAAAAAGGCAAGCGTGTGTGAGCTCATTTGAGGGTAAAAGTCTAACTCTAGAGTGTAAACATGAATGGAGTGTCCAAACATAAGTGAGTAGAGTGCATTTTGGTGATAACCCTACTTCTAACATTTTCTTGTAGGTTTATTGGCTAAAGATGGCTGATGGTAGTAGTTCTCATAATAATGAGATCATGTTCAACTTGAGAGCCTTGCAATAACAATTTGAAAGGGTGAATATGCAACTTGATGAAATGGGTGAGAGGGTGACAAGAGTTGAAAATAAAAGAAATACACACGAGAGAAAGGCAAAGTTATCACCATGATAGTAATAACAGTGAGTGGAAAGATGAGGATTATGAAGAGCAATCAACTTTTTTATGTGAAATTGAAAGGAGTGAAAGTAGGGTTGATAGAAGAAATATGGGCAGAAGAAATGAGAGGCCAAGGAAAGAAAGAGTTGATTCTAGCTTTCATAACATAAAAATGCAAATTCCTACATTTCACAGGAAAAATGATCTCGAAGCTTATTTGGGGTAGGAAAAGAAGGTGGATTTGATCATTGAATGCCACAACTATTCCGAATAACAAAAGGTAAAGCTTACGGTTGTTGAATTCATGGATTATGCTATCATATGATGAGATCAACTAGTCCAAGGTAGAAAAAGAAACCATGAAAAACCTATTTCTATTTGGGATGAGTTAAAGACTATCATGAGGAAGAGATTCATTCCTAGCCATTACTGTAGAGAATTATACCAAAAGCTACAAAGCCTCACACAAAGTTCCAAGAGTGTTGAAGATTTTACCACAAGGAGATAGAAATGGCCATGCTAAAAGCTAATGTGGAGGAAGATAGAGAAGCAATAATGGCTCGATTTTTACATGATTTACACCATGACATTGCAAATGCGATGGTGTTACAACATTATATAGAATTAGAGGACATGGTACACATGGCTATGAAAGTGGAGAAGGAACCTAAGAGAAGGAATCCTTCCAAATATGGACATCAATCTAACTTTTTGTTATAGGTAAAAACCAATTTTGAAGAATGAGACAAGCACGAGCCCGACAGAGGCTAAGTCACCTAGCTCGCTAAGGACGCCCAGCGAGATCCACCTCGATCATCGCTAGAAGATGACATAATGAGGTCTTCATGAGGCTAGCTTGCTGAGCAGTCGGCCATCCAACTCGAGCTTGCTAGCTATAGTGATAGCAACGAGCTCGCTAGGCAGCCTGCCACAATGCCCCCGAGCTAAGGAACCCAGCTCGTGAGGATGGACATCTCGCTCGACAAAGCGAGACCACGAGTCAGACATATACAGATGGTAATCTACAGCTGACAAGAGGATCCTACCCGACAGAAAGAAGCCTGCAACAGCCAAATTGTAGGAGTTTGTTTGTCTTTCATATTTATTTCTCGATGTAACACAACTGTGGCTTGTAATTAATGTATGTAACTCTCCTTCCCTCTATAAATAGGAATGCACTGTTAGAAGAGGGGCAGGCTGGATAACTTGTATGCCAAAACTTTATAAAAATCTCTTTTCAAATATTAATAAAAGCTTCGCTATGGACGTAGGGTCCGGTATCGCCCGGATTTAGCCGAACCACGTTAAACATAGTGTGCCTCTGCCATCCTTCTTCCTATTCACCACCTTTATCCTTTTCCAATATGCACTCCCTTTAGATTAGGAAACAACTTAGGGCACATGAACCATATACACCTGTTGACAGGAATTTCGGCTCTCCACACAAACCAAATTCCACCGTCAACATTTTTCATGGAAGCCTAATTGGGAGAAGAAATATGAGCAAAAAGATGACAAATATGCAAAGAAGTCCACAACTAAAAATTTTCCTAAGGCTAAAGGAGAAGACTCTAAGCCCAAAGGTAAGGTTCAAGCACCTCAAAGACAAAGAAACATCAAATGCTTCAAGTGCCTAAGCCATGGTCACTATGGCCCCAACAAAAGAGTCATGCTAGTGAAGGGAAATGGGGAGATTGAGTTGCAAGTGAACATGAAAGAGGCAAGAAAGAATCTAACTATAATGGAGGAGAGAGTAGTGAAGGAGTAGAGCATGTGTTTGAAGGAAAAGCCTTAGTGGTAAGAAGAGTTTTAAATGTTCAAGATAAGGAAGAAAAATAGGAACAAAAAGAAAACATATTTCATACAAGATGCTATATGAAGGGTAAAGTGTGCAATCTTATTGTTGATGAGGGGAGGAGTTATGCCAATGTGACTAGCATGGTTATGATAGAAAAATTGGGCTTGCTTACTTTGAATCATCCCACACCTTACAAATTGCAATGGTTGAATGATAGTGGGGAGGTGAAAGTGACAAGACAAATTCTAGTGGCTTTTTCCATTAGAAGGCACCAAGATAAGGTTCTTTATGACGTTGTTCCTATGCAAGTAGCTCACTTGTTATTAGGAAGGCCATGACAATTTGATAGACGTGTGATTCATGATGGCTTCCTCAATAGGTATAGCTTTGTTAAGACAACAAATAAGTTACCCTTGTACCTTTAACCCCAAAACAAGTCTTTAAAGAGCAATTGAAAAAAAGAGAAACATAAAAAGAAAATGTGTGAAGAAAAGGATGTTGAGAGTGAAAATAGAAAAGAAAGAAAAGAGTTGAGAGAAAAACCAAAGCATGGCAAAAGAAAATTGAGTGTATTTGCTAAGGCTAATGATGTGAGGCATGTTTTCTATGCTAATCGGCCTATGTATGTATTATTGTGCAAAGAAGCCTATGTGAAAACTAACCATAACAATGTTGTGTTGCCTAGTGTCATTGAATTTGTTTTGCAAGAATTTGAAGATGTTTTTCCCAAGGAGGTTTCCCAGAGGTTGCCACCTATGAAAGGGCTGGAACATCAAATTGACTTCATTCTTGGAGCTTCTATACACAATTGGCTAGCATTAGGACAAATCCCAAGGAGGCCAAGAAAATTATTTTTGATTTAGGAGATTAGGTTTGGTTGCACATGAGAAAGGAGAGATTTTTATCTCAAAGAAGAACAAAATTGCATTCAAAAAAGAGATGGTCCATTCTAAGTGCTTACAAGAATTAATGACAATGTTTAGAAGTTGGATCTTCTTAGTGAGTATAGTGTTAGTGCTACTTTTAATGTTTCTTGTCAGGTCCCTAATTAAGTAGTATAAGGATTTAAAGAGTGGTAGACAATTTATAATGCGGAATTCAAATCAGATCTTGCCCT
>JANHAO010011300.1:0-17098 GCA_026873985.1 Saraca asoca | reverse complement strand
CTATGTATCAGAATCAAATACATCATGGGGTAATACAAAGTTGACTCCCCTACCACTTTCACATGCAAGTAGCCTCAACATTACTAAACTTTTGATATTCATGTGAACTATAAAACAAGCCAAAACTAGAGACAATATTCAATTATGATTTGTGTTTACTGGATGATTACTATCAAAAAGAAAAACATTTTAATTCCTCCAAATGATCATATTTGGATGCAGCTATATATCTAACTCAATTAGCAGTATAAGTAATAAACATTGCCAATTACATTGAATTCCAAAAGAAAACCAAACACTAGAGTTTGTATAGAGCTCTATAAAAATACTGATCCCATTCTCATTTTCACAAAGACCACAAACATATCCAAAAATAACTACCAGATCCAAATGGATATCATTGGAGAAGTAGTTAAAATGCATGAGATCCAATTATGGCTCTATTCATATTAGAAAGATTCCATTTTTGCAAATCACAAATAGTACAAGAAACTTGTTTCAAAAGATGACAAAAAATTTTAATATAAAATCAAGCTGATATATTAAACAAGAAAAGACAATAAAATGTAATTTACCAAAACTAAAGCCATATGTGGCCATCAAGGCTTTGTTTACAATGATAGTTCCAACAGAAGTAACAACAGTGAAGATCCATGCAACTGCATTAATTGCAGCCTTTTTATCAGCCTTGCTAGCTAAAGCCATGTTAAGTTCTTTTTGCTTCCCACTGCTCGATATTTAGCACTAGTCTTTTCTAACCAATTTCCATAACATCAAATCTATATTCATATGATGTCCAAGAATCAAGCAACTTTGTAATAAAGTAGTCTAAAATAGTGGAAAAAGATCATTAAATTCACACATTTAAAAATGATGAAATATATGCATTATATACAACAATAACAGCACTATGCTAAAAGTAAATTAATGTAATAAAAGAAATTGTTGATGGTGTATTTCGATTCCAATGAATCCAACCAACCAAAAGGGGGGTTCTTTTAGGACCCAAGGTATTATCTAGTCATTAAGACAATATGAAGATGTGGGATGGCTAAAGGAGGAAAGAGAATGGTAGAGAACATAGAGGTTTAACATGGTTCGGCTAAAATCAGGTGGCATCGGCCCCTACGTCCACGATATTGTTTTATTTTTTTTTATAGAATTTCTATAGAGTTTTAGAGTCTCTATTTCTGCTTGCTTACAAAGGGCTTCTTCTTCCTATTTATAGAGAGGGGAAGGTTACAAGTGTAATTTTACATATTGCATTTCTATTACATCAAATCTAAATATACAAGACAATCTAAATTACAATAACTGGGCTTTTTGCAGACTACTGGAAGACTTCCATAAAATGCTATCTGTGGGTGGGATCCTCAGGCTATATTTTGTAGAGTGGCGATGCAAATTGCTGAATGGATGACAGGTTTGTGCTCGGCCTCTACAAGCTTCTTAAGGAGCGAGGTGCTTTACTTCGCTAGGTTAGGTCTCGACCTGGGAGTACGTAGTGATATTGGCTCATGCTTCGTGTGGGACAAGCTACTAGATTGCACAAGCTGGGGTTCATTGTTAGCGACCTATTTGCTTCATAGCAAGCTAGCACTCTCTTGCGTGGTGACCTTGCATCTTAACGAGTTGAGCTTCTACACTGCTTTTTCTGGGCCTTTGCCAACCCCTCATGGGATACCGAATTTTACCCATAACAGAAATGAAGTCTAAGATCATCTTATGACCATCAAAGGTCAAAAAACTGATGAAATTAAGAAATCCCCATATAGATTGAGCAGTGAGCATTAATCATCTTATGACCACCAAAGGGTCAAAAATTTGATGAAATTAAGAAACCCATATATAGATTGAGCAGTGAGTACCAAGAAACAACTATGTTTACATATTGGCCAACTTAAAAATATAAAGCAAATAAGAATTAACAATGAACCACCTCCAAAAGATATGTTAGCATCCATAATTCTATTAAAAGTAAGCTTTACTATAAAAAATTAGGACCAAATCAGCAAGGAATTAAAAGATCTAATATTAATCAATAATACAAAAGTAATAGTACGCAAAACACAATTTCCATTTGTTACACTCTGTGTATCAAAATCAAATACATCATGGGGTAATACAAAGTTAACTCCCCTACCACTTTCACATGCAAGCAGCCTCAACATTATTGAACTTTTGATGTTCATCTGAACTATAAAACAAGCCAAAACTGGAGACAATATTCAATTATAATTTGAGTTTACTGGATGATTACTATGAAAAGAAAAACATTTTAATTCCCCCAGATGATCATATTTGGATGCAACCATATATCTAACTCAATTAACAGTATAAGCAACAAACATTACCAATTACATTGAATTCCAAATGAAAACCAAACACTGGAGTTTGTATAGAGCTTTGCAAAAATACTGATCCCATTCTCATTTTCACAAGGACCACAAACATATCCAAAAATAACTACCAGATCCAGATGGTTATCATTGGAGAAGTAGTTGAAATGCATGAGATCCAGTTGTGGCTCTGTTCATATTAGAAAGATTCCATTTTTGCAAATCATATTAGAAAGATCTAAAATAATTCTAATGCTAATTAATTATCAAAATATAAGTGAAAAAATATATATGCTTATGGTCATTAGACAAGATCAAGGCCGCACTGTCTCTACCCATTACGGCCCTACAATCACCACAATTAGCGATAGTCACATCGTCCTCTATCACCACAACAACAATGGTTGTCAAACCCACCATCCGAACATATAACATAAAACATACATAAAAGAGAAGTTCAAGACATAGCAACCTAGGGTTTCCAATTCATCATGAAATCCCTAAATTAACTAAGTAACTCTACTAATTTTGCAAGCAAAGGAATGAATTAGCTTACCCAACCCCAAAGGAGTGGAAAATCGCTCAAATCAAGCTGAACTACAATAAGGCTCTTTGGCAAAAGGAAGAAGCCAAATGGTAAATATTAGATGGCTTTGCTCTCTACAGAGTGGACAGCACTAGGGCAATACCAGTGAGCCAAACGTGACTGACAGTGCAGTTGTAATGAAGCTGCTTGCCAGAAAGGTCAATGGGGTTGAGCAAAAGGGCCAATTCTATCTTTGTGTTTTCTGCTAGGCTAAGGTAAGGTCAAAGAAAAGGAAAAATAAAAATGAGTTTTGTGTTTTCTTAATTTTAAGATCAGCCAAAATTTTTTAAAGCAATTGCAACACTCAAAAAAATGTTACCTATTATATCTATGACAATGATTTTAAATGATTGTTGCCTAAAATTAGAAACAAAGGCAACAATTAAAAACAAAAATTGTTGCTTATTCTAGTTATAGGCAACAATTTTTGGTTGTTGCCAGGTTTAGTATTGCCAAAGGTAAAAAATATTGTATTACCTATATCTCCATTGTTGTGTTAGAAACAATTATGAGCGTATAGAGATGTTAGATTCCACTACTGGCCACCATTGAGAGATGTGGTGATCAAATGCCCAATGCCTTCTTTAGTCCTTGTTTGGCCCTTTCTCACAATGAGTATATTTGTATGCTTTTGAGGTATTAGGACTGGTCCTGAACAATTTTGAGATGATTTTTTTTACATTCTTTGTCAAACTAGTTGGCTCCATATTAATTATAGTTAGATGTTAGGATTTTCTATATTAGATGGATTCCTCCAATTTTTTTTCCTTAAGAATTTGATTTAGAGTAGGTTCTAGTTTGTAGAACATTATCACGTTAAATTAGAAACTAATTCAAGAAAAACTTTGGTTATGTTAATGTTTATAGATTCAATGAGCTAATGGAAATGTGGCTATTTGAATAGTTTATTCAAGAAGCATATTAACTGCAATTGATGTGGGTGGATATTCTACACTAACTTGCAATAATAATATATTTTTACATACTTGAAATGTTTTATTTCTACATTTATGTTTTAGTGTTGATTTATTTAAAATTGTTTTTGTGCATGCTTATATATATGTTTGTTTTCATGATGTCTAAAATTACTTTGTCCATTAGTATGTTTTGAAAGTCAAATTATTTTAATTAGAGTTATTATGGTTATCCTGTTGCATCATGATAATAATTTCGAGTAAATTAAAGTTATTTTGAGCATTTATGAATTTAAGTCCTGATTTTTTTATTCCTATGTATAAATTCTTGATGAATGGAAATGGACTATAATATAAAGTGTTTACATGATGATGATGATGATGATGATGATTATCATTATCATCATCATCATCATCATTATTATTATTATTATTATTATTATTATTAAAAGAAACATTGGATTTTCAAAGGAAGTGAGTAATTATATTGTTTTTATGTTACATGAAAGTTATGAATAACCATTTATGATTATATGTATATTTTGGATTCTTACAATGCATGTGAACATCTTTGGTTTTTATTATGCTTAGAGAATGAAATTATGCAAATTAAGGTATCATGAGAATTTATGAATTTTAGACGCTGGATTAAGAATTTTTTATATAAATGTTTTTATGAGTAGTAATTGATAGGAATTTAAAACGCTTATGAAGTATCAATATGAGAAATAACACTTTAAAATTTCAAAGAAAGTGGAAAGCGATATTGATTTTCTTATGTTTAAAGTTGTTCTAAAGGACAATTTTAATACATGAAGCAAATTGAAAAATAATATGGATCTTAAGGAGCTTTCCTTAGAAAACCCCAAGTGCACTTGGACATCTAATTGTCATGGTTACTAGGAAAAGTATAAGGTAAGACTATTATTGGTGGAGGTATTAGGTAAGGCAAATATATACTGTATTAATATATATGATATGATAATCGAAATTGAGATCTTAGATTTGAGCTTGATCTTCAAAAAGGGATTTGACCATGACTACATCTACTTGACTGAATCAAGGATTTAACTCTAATTCCTACATCTGATATCTGTGGGTTGACAATGAGAAAAATCCCAGTAAACCCTACTTGTTTTCTATTATAAGATTTATTTGAATTATTATGTTAAGCACACATATTTTCTTTATTATTTTGGATACCAATATAAGATACATATTTGGTTTAAATTGAGATGTACTTACAAGCTAATTATTTTTGCCGATTTAGAAGGTTTTTGCCAAATCCTAGAACTAGTTCTAAATATTTTGATATAAAACCAGTTTTATCAAACCAAATTAGTTTAAAATCAAACTTAGTTTCGTTTAAAATTAGTCATAAACTAGTTAATTTTTAAAATTTGTTTGGTAAGTCTTTCTCATAACTTTGAATCATAAAAGCAAGTTATAATCATAAAGCATCATTACATAAAAATATTAATTAAAATATACTATTTAAAAAATAAATGAATACATTGTTTATCAAAATTAAAAAAGTACAGCAAAAAATTTTAAAAGTTAGCTATATTTTTTTCTTTTTGCCAACATTAAATTTGCATCTGAATGTTTCAAATATGAACTAGACTTCCTTCTTTTAGTTTTAAAATTGTCTTCATCTTTGTAAAATTTCACATCACATATTTTCTTCCTTGTATTATATCATTTATTGAAGTCACTTCAAGAATCCAATCATCTCTATAAATACAAATTAGTATGAAAAATTGACTTCAACATATAAAAGAGAAGATTGACAATTTGGATCTCCTAAACAATCGAAAGAAAATGCTATGCATTTTCATTATCTTTTACTCGAATAAAAACAAAATTGTTACAAGAATAGTTACTAAACGACCATATAAATTTGGCACAAATTTGAGCATAAACAAAAAAATTTAAATAGTCATAAGAAACAAGAAATTTTGTAATTTTTTAACTACGAAAGCATTCTCCATAGCTCCAGGACAAGACAAAAGATTTCTTTTTTAGAGATGAAACAAGAGTGTGACTGATCAAAGACCTCGGAAGAAACAAGCTATTTGGCAAAGTCGAAGTAGGTATATATATTGCTATTTTAAAAAACATCTAAATTATAATGTTAATACTAACTTTATTACAAGACTGCTTACAATTTCTTGCTTATGCTTTATGTAGTTATCTACACTGTGGAGTTTCAAAAACGTGGCTTACCTCATGCGCATATATTGTTATTCTTGCATCAATCATATTGATCAATTCGTTTCAATTGAAATCCTGGATCTAGGTTCAAAACTCGCCTTATATAAAGTGATAAAAAACTTTATGATTCACGGTCCATGTGGTCTTGCTAATAAGACTCCCTTTCATGAAAGATGGAAAACGTTAACGTTGAAAACATTTCCGCAACAGTTTTTTTCGTTGGACACTAGTTGATGAAGATGGATATCCTGTATACATAAGAAAACATGATGCTCGTACCGTGGAGACAAATGGAGCACATTTTGATAATAGATTTGTTGGCTTATATAATCTAAAGTTGTTAGCGCTCATATAAATGTGGAATGGAGCAATCAATCAAGATCTATAAAGTATTTGTTCAAGTATGTAAACAAGGGCCACGATAAGGTGACTATTGTTTTCTATGAGCTGAATATCAACACAAATGGGTGAGAGGAAGTCGATGAGATTATGGGTGTGTTTGAATACACAACTTTAGCATTTAATTGAAAGAGACTCAAATTAAAAATTGGATTTTATTTGTTTTATTTGTTCAGACTCAATATCAAATCAAGTAAAAACTCACTAACTTTGTTCCGTGGTAGGTATTTAATTGAACACATTCAGTAATTGCTCTTACTTTAATAAGATTTTGTTAGACAAATGTAATTAATTTTATCTCTCTTTTTGGGATAATAATGAGATATATAATATATATATCACATTATTTAAGAATGTGTTGCATAAAATTTTTAAAATCGTAATCAATGATAATTTTGAAATTATACAAGATTTTAATATTTTTATGATAAAAATTTTAAAATATTAACTAAATTCAATGCTAAAGTAACAAATTATTCAAATGCTATAAACTTAGTACTTAATGGATTTAGCATTTAAAATTTAGTGCTTAATTTCAATGTTAAAAGTTTTAATCTTATAAAACACGCCCTAAGGCATATTATGATTGTAGGTATATATCTCACTGTCAAGCTTTATGGAGAATTTTTGGATTTGACATAATATAATGATCCACCAATTGTGGGATTATCTATTCACCTTCTTGGGGAGCATCATGTTATTTATCACGATGATGATTCCATTGAGGAGATAATGAATTGCCAACAAGAAACTCTTCAAAAGTTCTTGCATAGATGGAAATATATAAAATCACATGGTCTTATCTATGCAGAATTTTTAGGATTACTTGTTTGGAAACAAAAACCACTAGATTGGGCTTTGAGAAAATGTGGGTTTACTATTGGTAGATTGTTTAGTGTTCATCTAACCTTGGAAGAAAGATACTATTTTAGGATTTTGTTGAATATTGTTAGGTGTCCTAAGAGCTTTGATGACATCCAAAGGATTGATGGAATTGTTCATAAACCGGTAAGAGAAGCATGCTATGCTTTGGGACTATTAGATGATGATAGAGATTATGTGGATGCTACTAAGGAATCAACCCTTTCAGGGTCTGGTAATTACTTGAGGAGTCTTTAGGCCACAATGTTGCTTTCGAATTGCATGTCAACATCGGAATGGGAATGGGAGGAAACTTCGAGAATTTTGGCAGAAGATATACTATACAAACAAAGACAAATAGTGCAACATAGCTGTAAGTCAGAATGGAAAGAGTCTAAAAGATTACACTTCAATGCTATATCTATATGAAGTACATAATTGTGATCACAATAATACACTTATTCTGGATGAGAAGTGATATGACAAAGCATTCAATGTCTTAATTCTGATTAAAAAAAAATTGTGCGTGATTCTATTATATGTAACGTTTAGATCGACAAAAAAAAAAAGTGCAATTTTTTAATGTATGAATATGTTGGTATTGGTAAAACATTTGTTTGGAGAACTTTACTTGCTACCTTGAGATCTAAGGGTGAAATTGTATTGAATGTGGCTTCAAGTGGAATAGCTTCGTTATTACCTCCTGGTGGTAGGATGTCACATTCACGATTCACAAGCCCACTGGTAATAGATAATGATTCAACTTGTAATATAAAACAAAGGAGTCTTTTTAGTAGAGTTGCCAGTTAGACCTAAGTTTATAATATAAGATTAAGCTCCGATGATCATCAAGTACTGCTTTAAAGCTGTTTGCAAGTCTTCATCTGATACCCTTAGATTTTCAAATCCAATAAGTTTTGAAAAGCCATTTGGTGTGAAAATTGTTGTATTTGGAGGTCATTTCAGATAAATATTGCTAATGACTACTCAAGGTTTACATGGACAATCTTCCTTCCTCATAAAATGAAAATTTTCAAGCCTTTCAAAATCTTGAAAAGTCTATTCAAAATAAGAAAGGAATAATTATTATAAGTATTTATGGTGGAGCATTTCAAAACCATGATTTTACTTGTTTATGCAATGAAAATGGCATTAAGCACAATTTCTTATCTCTTAGGACACTTTAACAAAATGTTGTTGTTGAGAGAAAAAAATAGGTGTCTACTAGAGATGGCAAGGACCATGTTCATTGATAGCTCTCTTCCTATGTCCCTTTGGGTGGATGTGCTAAATACCATTTGTTTTGTGATGAATAGAGCCTCAATAAGGCCCATTATAAAGAAAATGTTCAATGAAATTGTACAAAGGAGGAAGCCCAAATGCATCATATCTTCATGTCTTTGAATGCAAGTGTTTTGTACTTAACAATGGCAAAGGTAATCATGGAAAGTTTGATGCCAGATCCAATGAAACCATTTTTATTAGGTATTCTAATACTAGCAAATCTAATAGAGTTTACAACAAAAGAACTTTTCTAGAAGAAGAAGCCATTCATTTTGCTTTTACTGAATCCACTTCTTATGTGCATAAAGTAACTAATAATGATGATGAGAAAGTAGATGTTGGGTTTCCCTAATGAGACTCAATACTGAAGAAGAAAGGAGAGAAAAGGAAGTGGACAAAGATGACGACAAGCCTTCAACCATAGACAACTCAAATGAAGATCAAACTCATGGATCACAAAGAGAATGGAAGATTATCAAGAGTCATCCTAATGATCAAGTCATTGGTGATAGATCTCAAAGGTTAATACATAACTCTCTTAGAAATATATGTGGTCATCTATCTTTTCTTTCTCAACTTGAACATAAAAGCATAGATGAGACTATAAATGATGAACATTATGTTGGTCCTAGATTTTACAAACGATCTTTCCCTCTACACCGTTTGAAAATTCAATTGAAAATGGATTTTTTAATGTTATTTCATAGCATAATTAGTTTCTTTATCAATTCAAATAGAATGCTAATTAAGTACAATAGATTGCAATGGCTTCTTTATAATTCAAGAAAAATATATCAGAGTGTGTAATTGAAATTTACAAGATTCAGGTTAAAGATAGTAGATCAAATTGCATAAAATTAGAATGTAGTAAACAGACTAGTAAATGCCAAATAATCAATGCAATAAAGATAAAAGCAAAAAGATGAAGGCAAGAATAATCATGACACCAAATTTTTAAAGTGGTTCAACTTGAATTGAAATCACAATTTAAATCTACTCCATTGAATCAATCCTCAACCAGATGATTTGTTCTGTTACTAACTACAGGAATGTAATTGGGCTTCCTCAATGCCAGTTTATGACGCAAGAATTTTTTACAAGGCTCTTGCAGACCTATGGTACAAAAAATTCTTTATCTCCTACACCTATGATCAACCTCACAGATTAGGTAAATACTATAAGAATTCAATGCACCTCCTACCAATTGTAATTAACCTCATAATTCTAGAAGGATGCAAAGGGAAGATCAACCTCTTCCTTTGTATCTAGATTCCTAACCCTAGAAATCTCAAAGAAACAAAGAAGTAAAGTAATAAATACAATACACAACAAGTGAGATCTCAATCTCAATTATCCTTTGTGGTTTTTCACAAATTAGCACCAAGAATCTTTGATTCAATCAAATATTTATGAGGTAAAGGTAGATTAGATATAAGCTCTCAAGTTTCTTTACTTTTCATACTCTACATTTTTTATTTATGAGTTTCTAAAATGAGCCTACGCTATTTATAGAGGTTGTAACTAACATTTGAAAAATAACTAACTTTTAGTTCTTAAATCAATTCATGAATCGATTCATAGGAGTTACCAACTTATGAATCAACTTGTGAATCGATTCAAATCATGTGAAAATTTGTCACTGAATTGATCGATAAATCAATTAATCGATTCATAACGGTTACCAATTTATGAATCGATTTGTGAATCGATTCAGATCATATGAAAATTCATCACCGAATCGATTGATGAATCGATTCAGAAAAAGTTCTAAACCTTTCGTAAGAAAAATTTTCTTCATGAATTGATTGGTGAATCAATTCATGTTTATCTCACAAGTTTTCCAATAATGAATCAATTCACATAGTGAAAATAGTTTTTGTAAAAGTTTCACTTGTGAAAGAACAAATGAATAAGTGATTTGAAAACTTCTTATGTCAAGCTCATTTCATAAACTTATTTCTACCTCAAATTAATCAATTTAACAAAATTGGTTGGAGCAAATTTGCTAAAAACACACTTACAAAAGATCCTATAAAAATCTAATAAAATCTTAGTACTAATGTAGATCTTTTGAGCAACCTTTGATGAACTTTGAAATTACAAATACTTAGCAAACAATAAGCTCATAAACATGATATGATTTTGGTTAAAATTATTTTTCAACATCAAAACAAAATAGTTGGCTAGGCTAACATATTAGATTTTAGTTATGAAAGATGAACATAATCAATTTGGAAAAAAAAACAAGTTTTAGGACTTGTACTAAAACCAAATGATCATTCTATTATAGGAATCAAATGGGATTTTAGGAATAGGCTTGACAAAAATGAGGTTAGAGTTAGTGTAACATCCCAAATTTTTTGAAAACCTATTTTGTTAATAAAATGGATTTTTGAAAAATCTAAAAAGAGGGATTTGAAATTTTTTTGAGAATTTCAAAACTATAAATTTCAAGTTATGAGAAAAACCAAAAATAGTAGAAATTGATTATATAGATTTTATGAAACCCTTAGAAGATCAAAAAGTTGATCAAGAATGTTCAACAAACAAAATTTTAATTTTGAAGTTCTATTTCTGGAAAATTTTGAAAATTTGAAACAAAGGTGACATATATCAAATGAGCATAAAATCATAGTCATTATGAAGGTGTTTAACTTAAGTAATTTGTATTAAAATTTCATAATTTTTGGAAATTGATAAGTGTATTAAATTTGAGTTCAAATGGATAAAATAAGGAAATAGGAAAGTGATCAACTTGTAAATAGTGAAAAGTTGACTTAATTTTTTTCCCAAACTACCCCTCTTCTAGCGAGCTCACCTTCTACTTTAAGCCTTCCCACACACACATACCACCCAT
Source organism: Saraca asoca (assembly GCA_026873985.1). Classification (NCBI taxonomy): domain Eukaryota; kingdom Viridiplantae; phylum Streptophyta; class Magnoliopsida; order Fabales; family Fabaceae; genus Saraca; species Saraca asoca. The sequence goes on along the minus strand of JANHAO010011300.1, from coordinate 5,644 downwards.
GGATAACTCTCATCTTCTTGATCTCCAAGTTTTCACTTTCTCTCTCTACTTTCACTCTCTCTACAAATAAGCTCTCTAACTCTTCTTATTATTTTCTCAAATGTTTGCTATTGAATCCTTTCTTTTTCCTCTTTATTTTGACATCAAAATTATATTGATTCACTGAGTATAACACAAATTATGAATTTTTGAAGTTTTTTGTCACTATTAATGGTACTATTCAACGCATGAATCAAATTAATTTTTTTTACATTTTGAAGCTCAAATCTATTAGATATAGCTTTATTCATGATACAAAAATCATAATTTAATTATATACAATTGGTTAATGAGAGAAATCTATGAAAAAAGGATTAGAAGCTAATATGCTCTTATTCTAATTGTGATCATGCTCATTTTCTTTTGTGATTCTATTCGTGATTCTGATCATATTTTTAGCAAAAAAAATTCAACTTTTTTAATTCCATCCTTACTTGAAATTACATTTTATTTCTCTAATTCAAAATCATAGAAAGTCCAATTAAACATATATGGCAAATGTAATGTTCTAAGAGAGTGTTTTATAAACTAACTTTAATGAATACAATAGATATGCATACAATCATTTCTAAACAATAAGTTTAGAAGAGAATGCAAACATGAGTTGAGAATGCATTGCAATAGATATGAATGTCTATGATTGTGAAATGGTAATATTGTGAAGTTATGATTGTTGAAATTTTAATCATTACAATGAATGAGTATATGATGCAAATCTTGATTATGTATGTGAGACATGAAATGATACACAATATCACGAATAATGATGAAATATGTCGATATGAAAGTGATAAGATATTCATTATGAGAATGGAATGATTAAATACTTGGTAGCCTTTGAGGCTTGATATGAGAATGATGGGTTATGGTGGGAAATTATGAATTGAATCCTAGATCTACGGGTTCTAATATAACAAAAGGGTATAAGGTAGATACTAAAGGGAAAAGGCTGGGTTTGTGCATGATAAGGCGGGATTGGAGTAATAAGGGGGGTTTTAATTGAATATGATTGTATACTATGTGGTTTATACTATTGATACATGAAATGTTGAAATATGATACCATGAAATTGAAATACATGATGAATTTGAAATGTGGACATATGGCTATGAGAGCCAGAATTTGGTATCGAATGAAATGCATAATGTGAAATACCTCAATGGTACATCTTTGAATACTTTAAATTCCCTATGGAAATGACATCAGTACCAACTATTTATTAATGGTATGTATATATGTGTATGAATGTAAGGCTCTTATTGTGTGATGAATTCATATTATTGGTATGCATTTATCTCATTGAGCCCCAAACTCATCATTCTGTGGATTGTTTTGCAGATACTCAAGAATTAATAGCCAATCCCTCTACAGACAAGATGGATAATCACAACTGATACTTTCGTCATTACAGTCGACTGTCCATTTGGAGCATATGAAATTAAGATACATTATATCATAATCTTAAACCAAGTAGGATGTAAAGTGTTACACAAGGTAGAGATCATCCCTCTATAACCCCTAAATGTGTTATTAATGATGGCTATAGGATGGTTCGATCCTTAGTAGGTCCACCATCTAAGTTTCATTTTTATCATCTTTTGAAAATGTATATAGCAAGGCCATCAAGACCTTAAAGACATAGTTAGTGTTAGCCTAGGTTACCCTAGTTACATATTTTCCTTAGTTTCAATATTGAAAAATAATTTTATTTGACAGTACACTTTAGTGTTTTTAATTTGTTTTGTAGGTTCAAAAGAAGTGATTCAAGAGATCCAAGAATAAATCTAGGAATATTTTTAACTTTAATAGGATCTTGTGTAAATGAATTCAAATGGGATTTGATTCAGTTATTTTTAACTAATATAGTGAGATATAAATAAACCACTTGAAGGTATTTTTCAAATAATGTCTTTTTAAAGATCTTTTCACAAGTACAAATTTTATAAAATTATTTTTTACCTTATCAATTAATTCACGCATCGATTCACTAAAGAACTTGTGAAAAATCATATTAGAATTGATTTATGAAGAAAATTTTTGAAAAATACTTTTTATCGAAGGTTAGGAATATTGCTTGAATCGATTCAATAATTGATTCAAGACCTAATGTCAAAGGACTGATATTCGGTTATCAAACTGATTCATTAGTTATAATCACTCTGAATCGATTCATGAATTGATTCACCAACTGAAAGTTAGTTATTCTATTTACAATAGTTATAAAAGCCCAACTGCCTTTAGTTTTTCAAAAGATTTTAACAGTTTTCTTCCTCTTTCAAGTGCAAAACTCTCTAAGAAAATTGATCAAAACAAGATTAGCTTTTATCTCACTAATTTTCTCAAATCATTCAAGAGATATTGAATTAAAGCTCTGTAGAATTCAACTTGGCTATTTGAGATTTCATCTCAAACTGTTGGTATTGTATTTTTTACTTTACCTTTAATCTGTTTCACTTTTATTTTTCTCTTAAGGTTTCTAGGTTAATAGAAATTTTGTATAGGTTAGCAAGAGTCTATTTCAATTCTTATGGTTTTTCTTAGGTTAGCAGGAGCTTGGTGTAATTCTTGTGTTTATTTTTGAACTGGCCTTTCAAAAGCCCTTTTTCAATCCTAATAGTTTTTTTAATAAAGTGGTCTTCTAGTTAAGGAATGATCTAGTAGAGTAGACTTGAATTACAATTTTAATTCAAGTTGTACCACTTTAAAAATTTATGTCTTTGATCTCTCTTTTTGCTCCTACATCTAAAATCTTTCTACACCATTATCAAATATGTTGTTTCCATATAACACTAATTAATTGTCTGTTGCACCTCTCAATACAAGGCAATAAATTACAGTCTTATTAAATACAAAAGAAGAATTCATATTAAACTAAGGTGTATGTACATTCCCCTAAAGGAATAAGGGCAAGATTTGTGATTTTATATATTTTACTGAGACCATCAGTTAGTCTAACTTGTGCATTTGGATTCATTTATACTATAGGTTAAACTAATTTTATTTTGCTTTGTCCCTAAAAAGAAAACTAGGGTGTTGTAGATGAATGTTTTATTAAGCTGGCCAAGAAGGATGTATAGAAATTTTGGAAAATGGAAAAACATTTAAAACATTGTTTAAAAGGAGTATATGCCTTAATGGGCAACATCTCTGCACATTAAGTAGATTCAATTTGTGTGTATATATATATATATATGTATTGGCGGTTCATGATCACATGTGTTCCTTTTCTCTCTTAATCACTCAATTTGAGTCAATGGTATAATATTGAAAATGAGTGAACCATAGTTAGAGTTATATGATGAAATCAAATTAAAGCTGGTGGTTATCAATGGGTACATTAATATTCACACTGGTCATGACTAAGGGTTTCAGTTCTTGATAGTTAGAAAGAAAGCTTAATTTGCTACAAAAGGTTACAACCAAAAGGATGGCATTGATTTCAATAAAACTTATGCATCAGTAGCTAGGTTAGGGGCAATTAGAATGTTATTAGCATATGCTTGCTTGAAAGGTTTTATGTTATACCAAATAGATGTCAAGAGTTCCTTCTTAAATAAATTTATTATGGAAGAAGGGTATGTTAAACAACTTCTGAGTTTTGAGGTCACTTCTTTTCTAATCATGTCTACAAGCTTAAAAAGCCATTTTAAGGTCTCAAACTAGCTCCTAAAGCTTGTGTGAGCACTTAAGTAAATTTTTGATGATCAAAGGTCTTTCAAGGGATAAAGTTAACATTACTTTGTTCATAAAGCATAAAAATGATGATATCCTCTTAGTGTAAATGTATGTTGATTATATCATTTTTGGTGTTATTAATGAGTTTATGTGCAATGATTTTACTAAGATAAGGCAATAAGAGTTTGAGATGTCCATAATAGGAGAGTTAAATTTCTTTCTTAGTCTCCAATTCAAGCAATCAAGAGATATTTGTGAACCAAACTAAATAGATGAAAAAGTTACTCAAAAAGTTTGACATAAAAACATTAAACCCTTCAAAACACCCATGAGCCCATTAGCAAAAATGGATCTAGATGAGGGAGATAAAAAGGTAGATATCACTTTATATAAAGGCATGATAGATTCCTTATTCTATCTTATAGCAAGTAGGCTCGATATAATATTTAATATGTCTATGTGTGCAAGGTTTCAAGTAAATCCTAAAGAGTATCATTTGATTACTATCAAAAGAATTTTAAGATACCTTATAGACAAACCACACATAGGTTTATGATATCCTAAAGGAAGCTCTAGCTCCTTAATAAGTTATTCTAATGCTGAATTTGCAAGTAATAAGACCAATAAAGAAGAGAATTAGTGGCATGTGTCCATTCCTTAGGCATTCCTTATCTCATGGCATAGTGAAAAGAAAACTAGGGTGGCTTTATCTATTGCAAATGTTAAATACATAGTTGACGATAGTCATTGTTCTCAAATCCTTTAAATGAAACAACAATTATTGAACTTTGATTTGAATTCTTAACACATTCCTACAAAATGTGATAATATTAGTGCCATTATTCTCGCTAAAATCCTATTTTGCACTCTAGGACTAAGCTTATAGAAATAAAGCATCATTTCATTAGAGATCATGTTCAAAAGGGAGAAATCGCCTTTGAGTTTATTCAAATGGAATTTCAACCTATAGATATTTTCACAAAATCTCTTAATGAAGATTGTTTCACTTTTATAAGAAAAGAATTGGGAATTTTATATCCCCTAGAAAAATAAACTCATTTGAATTGAAATCTTATTTGCATTTTTTTTTGTTTTAATTAATTATTATTGCTTCTGTTCATTTTTTTTTAATTGTTCTTAATTGATTTCAATAATTGACTTTGGCATCAAAGAGTCCCTAAAATTTGTTTAGCAGGGTCTTCAATTTTTCATGTGAAATTCCCCCTCCCAATTTCCATAGTCTAATAAATCAACATGGATCTAGTATTAAAATGATTGAAGAGTGATGTGTTGTTTTCCGTAAGCACATAGTGTAGTTGTAGTAGAGTCTGGCGAATACGGGTCGAGTCCCACAGGGATCTTATTATCAATTACCAGATGTTTGCAAAGTAAGATGCCTAAATCAAATAGGAATAGCAAATATAATAAAGAGATCTAATGAAAGAATAATAAGCAAATAATAAGCAAGTATAATTATAAAAGCCTAGGATTGAGGCTTAATCACAGTTATGATCTTTAATAATTAATTGAATTCTTTCCTATTATGATTACTTGATTAATTGAGGATGGTTTAATCTAAATTAATTACTAGCCTCTTTCAAGGTCTAATAATTATATTTGAATTAACCTAATTGCACACTTTTGTGGTTTAGATTAATTTAAACCCTTTAAGATCTATGCAAACCAAATTCAAATCCTAAAGAAACTTAATCTAATTTCATGATTAAAATCTCTATATTCAACTATTAGTTTTCTGGTGATAATTTTCTCCTTTCGATACTTCAACTATCAACCTAAGACATGATAAAACATTGGCCAAATACTTTATCAAGAACATACCAGGTGTAATAGTTGAATCAAATTAAATTAGGTAATCACAATAGAAAATCAATCAATAACATTAAAGAATCATAATTGGGTTATTCCCAAT
>JANHAO010011299.1:0-17104 GCA_026873985.1 Saraca asoca | reverse complement strand
TTGGTCAAAGTATAACCTTCCATGCAAAAGATATCCCACAATCTCAAGTCAAAGGATTAGTCATGCGATCACCACTGGAGATTAATTAATGACACAACTCCATATAGTATCTCTAAATGGGTCAGACAAGATCATGATTAGCAGTTATGTTTCTCCAAAATAACTGAGTCATGTCCACGTATGTATTCAGATGTAACTCACTTACATATTAGCATGTGGGGTCAGCTGCTCATCAAATGAGAAATAGCACATCGTCTAGTCTCAACAGATCTTAATAATGCCCAGTTATTAGATCTAGACTAGCGTCATTTTGGTACAAAAGTTAACCATTAATAATCACCCTCACAATCCCATAACCCTTTTATAGGATTGATTAAATGGATTTCTCGCCATGGACTTCATCTTAATTATGCAATGATTATGATATGTAATATAAGATGAATATGCAACCTTTATAATATCCAAATCAATATAGAATGTATAGTCATAGATACAATAGAGCTCAATCAAATTGACTTTAGGGCACTTATTTCAGACTAACAGTAACATCATTTGTTGATTTGGAGTCCTCCAACAGATTTTAATTGATAATGGGATCTAGTTCAATAACAAGTAGTTCATCAAGTTCTACGATAAACTCAAAATCATGAGGAGCTTTTCAGCTAGAGACCATCCACAAGCCAATGGACAAGTTAAAGTTGTTAACAAGATCATCAAATAGATCTTAAAGAAAGGGTTGGAAGTTAAGAAGGGAGCATGGGTAGACAAGCTACTAAAAGTGCTTTAAGCTTACAGAACCACAGTCCACAGCACCACAGAAGAAACTCCGTTCTCGATGGTATATGGATCCGGGGCAATGATCCCAGCAGAACTTGAAGTAGCATCACAATGAAGAATGAATTTTGATCTAGATAACAACAGCTAACTACTTGCTGCAAATCTTAATCTAATAAAAAAGACATGAGAAAGAGCTCACCTCAATATTGTGACCTACCAGTAACGGGTTACGAGGTACTATAACCAAAAGGTTTAAGCTCAAAAATACAAACCTAGCAATCTCATTTTGTACCTCATCCTCCCTGAAGCTCATAAGGCCAATGAAGAGACCTTAGGACTGAACTGAGAGGGTCCGTACCTCATTAAGAAAGTCATTGGCAATAGGGCTTATCACCTGGCAAACATGTATAAAACAAAATTCCCTCGAGCTTGGAATGTCGAGCATTTTTGCCCATACTATCAGTAGAGGTCTGAATTTTGTAAATTATTCATAGAATTAGTGAAAAAACACTTGAGTGTTTCCTCAAATTCTTTTTTGTATTTGATTGTTTCTAAATAAAATCTCAACAAAGTCTTGCATGGGAAGCAAGCAATGTATTGAACGAAGAATGCTAGTTGAAACGCTACCCATTGGGCATTCATTTTCATAAAAAATTAACCAAGTTATGCATACGGAGCAATCAACTATGGGATTAAGGGGAAACATGTAAGATTATTGTAGAAGTTCATTCAATGCAAAGCCCGAGTTCATTCAACACAGTAAATTTATACAAAGTCCAAAAATTGATACAAAGTTCAAAAAGGGAGAACTCAAAATTACAAAAAGTCATAGCTTAAGAACTTGGATCTTCAGGAGTTGGGCCTTCTTAAGGTAAAGGGTTAGCAGGAGGAGCTACAGGGTCGCCCATCTCTTGACCTTTAGCAGCTTTGATGACCTGCAAGCCACTCTCCCTCTCAGTGGCACCCTCAGTGGGAAAAGCTTCACCCGCAGACTTTGCACCCTTTTTGGAAGTTGTGGCCTTAGCAGTCCTCTTAAAGCATTTAACAACCTCAAGGGCCTCCTTACCAAAAAAGGAGAAGTCCATCTTTAGATGTCTCTCCCACAGGGTGTAGAAGAAAGAGGAGCTAGTTTCAGACTCTACCTTCTCTGTTGCTTCTGTAACTAACGAGGCTATCTTTACCTTAACCTTAGCAATCTCCTCTTTTTTTAGAGCAACTTTTTTTCTAGTCATTTCAAGCTTTTTCGTAGCAATCTCGGCTCACTGCTTTGCTACCTTAGCTCGCTGCTCTGCTACTTCTGCTTATTGCTTAGCAATCTTAACTCACTTTATTGCCAGCTCGGCCCGTTGAATGGCCAAGTCCAGATCGATCCTCACTTTTGCTAGATCGTTAACTACCCTGCTTAAGTCCACCACGAAGGCCTCGTGGTTGGCCACTTCCCGAGATAGAGCGACCTCGACGTCTTTAGCCTTTTCCTATAACTTCAACATCTCAGCAGTGATGGCAGCTAGATCATCCACAAGACTTGCTTTTTCTTCATCCTGGGCTTGAAGCATCTTGTTTAGCTTCATCATTTTTAGTAATTCTAAGAAAATAGATAGTCAAGTTAGATTACAAAGAAAGTAGATAGACCAGGATAAAAAGACTCTACTTACCAGTAGGCTAAGGTGAGATGCATAGCTCACCAACTCTCCAATTGAAGAGTCCTTTGACTCCAATACTTTGACCTTACTTCGAGGCCTTAAAATCATATTGACGTTCTCTAGGAGGTAATCTAAGTATTCCTCCATTTTCGGGCCAAGGTTGGTAGGTTACTCCTTGACCTCAACCTCTAGCATCATCTGCTTTCGAGGGGTAGTGACCTTCTTCCCTTGGAAAGGGATGCAACCTCGACTGTAGCAGTCATCTCAAGACACAAAGAGGGAGTTAATTCTTGCAAGGGTGCAACTACCAAGGCAGAGGGCTGACTTACAGCAACGAGAGTCTCGTCGGTATCAACTGTCGATGAGGTCGATAGAAAGACATTAGGTGGAGGCTTTCGGAGGATAAGCTTCATTGTGCCCTTGAAGTCTTCAAAGTTCACTGGGTCGATCTCCTTGATGTGGTGGGCTCTGATTTCCTTAGTGAGCTCAATACCCAGAGCCGAGATGAGCTTGTGTGAGCACAAAAAACCATTGTCAAATTATAAGTCATTTTAGAGATCATGCGAAGCAACGAATTAGTCCAAAACCCCAAGCTCCTCAGCCTCTAGAGTCAGTTTCTTACCAGCCCCACCTGTAAAAAGTGTTAGAACCAAAGAAGAAAAAAAAACTCATTAAGTTCTCATGACCACAGTTCACTCACTAGGAGAAAGAACAAAACCAAAATTGTTGAGGTACTGCAAAGATAGACATGAGACATAAAACCAACGGGCCTTGTAGTTCCCCATGTTGGATTTGCCTTTGACGTCACCCTGTAGCAAAATTTTCTTGTGCTCAGTTTACAAAGCTGAAAGGTAGTAGATCCCCTCTTGCAAATGCATATTCCTAATATTATAAAGGTAATAAAGAACCCTGGCAAACAGAGGGGAAAGGTTATTCCTCAGATATACAAGTGCCAAGGAAGTGACCTAGGAATAGGAGTTCGGGGTGAGCTGGAAGGGACAAAGCTTCAGCTTATTTAACAAATCAATAATATATGGATGCACTGGGAACCTAAACCTAGCATTGAGATGTTGGGGGCTGATCATAACAAACCCTCGAGATGGATAGGCTGCATGATAGCTTAGAGAGGGCAACGTGACGTGACATCCCTTGGGGAGCTGAAATGTTTGAACCATGCCCTGGAGCTCATTCAAGCTAATGGTCGAAGCATCATGGCTGAATGCTGAGCAACCTTGGCCCTCAATAGGGTCTGGATGATCGCTAAACTCTCCAACAACCTTGCCACCCCTTGAGGTCATTTCTCCAACTAACCGGATCAGCTCTACGCTCTAGGTTGGAGAGTCAGGCTCTTCATCACCACTCCTTATTAGGTGATATCAGCATTTTTGAGCTGCCATCTACACCAGAAAAAGGAATAATCAAGTCACAAAAAGTAGACCATGTCCAAGAGCTAGGGCCAATAACTTCCTATGCGATAGATCATAGACATCTTGGGTCACAACACCTAAAACCCAGGCTCCAAAAGATATGGGGACTCTATCATCGGGCCGCTAAAACGTAGAAAACTGGTAAAGGACTCGAAACGACAACCAAAAATCCTAGAGTCTACTGATGAATCAAACAGGAAAACCAGACCAATCACTAGAAAATGAACAAGCAAATAGCTTCATTCAGTATTCAGATCTTTCAACTACAAGCAAGCAAGTCTGACATAGATCATGGAAACAATAACATCTAGAAACCATAAATAGAAGAAAAGAAACTCATCGCTTTAGCTAGAGGAGAAGATCTGAGACGTGCACAAAGTTGGCTTTTAGAGGACAAAACTCGAATCACGAGCCTGGTGGACAGGGACGGCACTAACAGTGGTAGACAGTGGTGAATGGACGAAGGCTTAATGGAGAAGATGAAGAAGAAGAGTCTGAGAGCTCCAAATTTCAAATGATAAACGAAAGAGGGAAAGAATTCTCTTCAGGTTATATTGCACGAAGTCCCACTGTTAGATTTGAGGACCTATCAAATACCCACAATCTAATGGTTCAATGAACGCTAGCTCTGAGTTGTCGCCAACTTAGCAGAGACACTTACTGAGGCAGAAATAATTACACGAGATAATGGTAGAAGCCCAAGGCTCGTGGATAATGAGTAAAAATATGTCAAGTGGCCCTCAAGATCGTAGATCATAAGCAATCGACTACAACTCCCGATTCACTCCACCTCCAAGTTGTGCTAACTAAGGCACCTCCATGCGACCTACCTGGGCACCAAATCTTGTATGGACTAAGATGCATCCGTGTGACCTATAAGAACTTTACATCCAAGTTGTGCTAGCTAAGGTGCATCCATACGACCTACTTGAGCACCAAAATCTTGTGTGGACTAAGGTGTATCTGTGTGACTTGCCAGCCCATACGGCATCCAAGTTATGCCATATAGGGTACATCTGTGCGGCCTACCTAGGCACCAAAATCTTGTGCGAGCTAAGGTGCATCTGTGTGACCTACCTAGGCATTCAATCTTATACTAACTTGGGTACTCAGGCACCTGATGCTTAAATTTGTTACCAGCAGAAGCACTTCATTACTCGAGTTTGCTATTAATTAAGATGGGCTAATACGACCGATTGGTTATCCAACATAATACATATCCTTTAAGCCACTATTTATTGACTGAAGTCCATTCATATTAATTCAATTAATGTTATCCAAGGTTAATTGGCCTATTAAATTTTCATTTTATCTGACACTTAATAAGTTGTGGTTTACAAGAATTCATTCATGTTATCAGTTGTGGCCTGCTAAAAGACCAAAATGATATGCTTGGAAAAATAAAAATGTTACCCAAAGTTTCATTACAAAACCTCCTTCAACGAGGTAAATTTACATGAAGATTCAAGGGTACAAATTAAAGCAAGCCCATAGTTGACTGAGGAAGAGTTGAATTCCAATAAGCCTACAGCTATAATACGCAAGAGGAACTGGCTTTTAAGAGCCAGATCTTGTGAGCAGCGAGCAAGCCAAACTATCCCAACTTTTCCTCACTCTCCTCCTGAGCTTGCAGCTTTTCCCCTAACTTGGTTGCCCTTGAGATACCTGGAATGGAAGGACTAGCATTTGAGGCCAGCAAGGCAGCTGCTCAAATCTCTTCTAGTCCTCCTAAGCAAGGAGAGCATCCTTCAGCTTCATCACCCTAAGGTACTTGGAGACCTGGAGATGCCCTACACCACCATTTAAGGGGGCCAAAGGATGAGGGTGAAGCAACTACATTATTCAGTGTAGTTAGGAGGAAGCTATAGAGGAAGGTAACAAAATTTCTCGGGATCCTCAGAGAGGAATTGTCCATGAGGTCCCTCTATGACAAAACTTTCTAGAATCTTCAAAAAGGGATTGCCGTAGTAGGCTAAACACATCTTGAAGAACTCTACCAAAGGCCCGAGTCACCAGAAACACGAGGTGCTTATCTAATGCACCCATTAAGTCACTCTGTGGAGAAAAGAGAAGGGTTTCTCACACATTATATAGACTAGTCAACTTCACTGACGAATCTAAAAGATATCTGATTGTTCCTAATTGAATGGTCTAGAAGAAAACAAGGCTGCCATGCTAACAAATATGAAACATGCACAGTAAGGGGTATGGCATGGTACAGATAAAGCAATAAAGCTGAAACCTGAGATGACAACACTGCAGGCTGTAAGTGTAGACATGACAACACTACCGACTGCAACTAAAGACTTTGTCAACAAACTATAACTCCCAGTATGCAAAGTGAATTAAGAGTTGGCGGGCTAATGTTATACCTATTTTTAGAGCAACTTAAAATAGGTTGGCAAAAGGCCCAATAGAAGACAAATCCAACTAGAAAAGGCTCAGATTGTCCAAAAATTGAGGTTGCTTAATAGAGGCTCTAGCTTACTAGTCACAAGCTCAAGACATGGAATGAGGACAAGGCAGTAATCCCAGCTCGTTAAGGATGGATTCCAGCTCGCTAGTCAAAACGTACTACCCCAACCATCTTCCAAAAGATTCAACTTGATCAGACTAAGGAACGAGACCAACTTCTACAACCAGTGGATCACCCAGTGCAAGCCCAGGTTGCTAACCAAACAATCTAATTGTGGGCCCAAAACTCCAAAGTCCAGTTAGCCAGAGGCATATTCTCCCAATTGACAAGTCAGCCCCCAAAACTGACACATCAGCCTCCAAAGACCAACAGTGAATTGCTAAGCATTTATTGCCCATCAAGCATTTATTGCCTAATACGGTGGAATAGACAAATTTATAATTTATCAAATTACACTTGTAACCATCCCTGTCTCTATAAATAAAGGGAGAGATCATTGTAACGGGGATATAGTGAGAAATATATACGAAACTCTACCGAAATAGTGAGTGAACTCCTGTACTGTCACTCTGTAAAACACAATAGAGAAACCATCACCTAAAGGCAAATATAACTATCGTGGATGTAAAGGTCACATTAACTTTTGCCAAACCATGTTAAAAAGCTTTCGGTGTCCCTTGTTCTTCCCCCCTTTTGAACCTCTTTTCTGTTCACACTTGCATTCTCACATTCCTCACTTATAGTTTGGGTTTTTACTGGACTTTTCTTGTTGATTGATTTTAGCCATCAACAAGTACAGGAATATTTGTGATTCTAGTCTCATGTAGATGATATTCTCCTTGAAAACAATATTATGAGCCCTTTGATTGAGATAAAGCATATACTATCTATATATTTTAGATATGAAGGATCTTAATGATGCCTCTTTCCTGTAAGGCATATTGATCCATCATGACATATCTCGAGATCTTCTTAGCTTGTTTCAAAGATTATATGTTGAAAAGGTACTCAATAAGTTCAATATTTTTTATGTGCTCTCCAAGTATTGCACCCTTCTAGAGGGGTAAGATCTTTTTTAAAGTCCAGTGTCCTCAAAATAATGTAAAAATTAAAGTATGTCTTGTATGCTTCCATTGTTAGTAACCTGTTATATACTCAAGTATATATAGATCTTGATATTACTATTGGTTTAATGTACTTGGGAGATACTTGAGTAATCTTGATAAAAAATATTGGACTATTATGAAAAAAGTTATGGAATACCTATAAGGTAGAAAGAATTTTTGTACTAACTTATTACAGATTTGGTGATCTAATTATTGCAGGCTACTTTGACTTTAATTTTGTGAATTATTCAAATGATATGATGTTGATATATGAAAACATCTTTATGATAATAGGAAAAGCTATATTGTGAATTGAGCAGTCAATTACAACAACCTCTACTATGAAGGCAAAATGCGTTGCATATTGTGAAGCCACTTGTAAGGCTAATTAGTTAAGGAATATAATATATGGATTTAGAGTTGTAGATAGCATATTTAGGACCTTAACCACATGTTGTGATAGTACTATCATAGTAAACTTCTCTCAAGATAATAGTGAAGGTATTGCCCATACAAGTATTTTAATATTAAGTATCAATTTGTTAAAGAGAGAATATATGCAAGTATTATACATATTGCCACGGATCGTATGCTTGTAGATCCACCAACCAAAGGTTTAGGTATTAAATTGTTCGCAAACAAGTAACTATTTCATGTTTCTGATTGAAACATTATTAACTTAAGATTAATGTAATGTTAATGATATTGCCATATGTTTCATATATATGTATACACATATATGATGTGGTTGATTGTGCATATTTGTTCTATAGCATATCAATGGAGATATTTAGATCCTGTCTTATTATTATGTTAAGATTTATTCTCATTTTAAGCATTTTAGATAAATGCATGGACCATTTCATGAAGATGTACATATAATCATATTTTGATGTGTATATCTAGTTTCTCACACATTCTATATTATATTTCGATCATTGGAATATAAATATTCAAGATATGTATAATATTAGCATTCCTATTAGATATGATAATCTGCATTACTGGGTACTTATACTTAATCTATGGTTGTAACAATGTCATTTTTGTTGTTGTTGTTGTTGTTAACATTCATCGTTGTGATCATATATTGTAACCCAAATTTTTGTTTATTAAACTATGTTATCTAAGTGGGAAGATTGTTGGAATTTTCCTATGTCAACTACCATAATTTAATTAAATTATATATTATTGGATTAAATGAATATCACAATAACTAATTATTATAAGTCAATTAATTATATGATTAAATTATTGGACCTGTAATGACACCTAGGTCATTGATGGACTTTAGTGGTGTAAGATTTGTTACTAGGCCAATGATGGCGGGTAAGTTGGCCTAGTAGGGCTACAACAAGGCAAATCCCTATTTATATTCTAGTGGAGTTGTAGTTACCTTATTGAGACTTCAGATATAGGTTTCTTTTCCTTTTTTCTATTAGGGTTATAAGAAGTGAACCTATTAAAAGAGTGCTTTGGTATTATAGATTCTCACATAAAGTCAGGTACAATCTCATCATTATTAACTGAATTTACCTTTACAAATCTGATGTATTGCAATATGATTCAATAGATATATTGATTTGGTTATTATGATTTATCCTATTTATTTTAAATAGGAAATTCAAGAGTGAAAAAACTCATCTTCTTAATAGTTTATACTCTTTGTAGTATTACCTTGATTATATTTTGAAAAAAAAGCTAAAGACATGCTAGTAAAGACACATTTGAGTCACGCTTACTCATAACAAAAAGGCTTCTGCGATGGGATCCATACATACTATATTGAGACGTGCATCTAACATGGCAATAGATACATATCTCTAGTAGCATTGACATATTTTGTCTCACCCATTTATTAGTTACAAATTATTTTGAATTTATTGAACAATAGATGATTCACTTTATCATGAATCCACTGCATAATAGATGGTTTACTTTTTTCTCCTTGTACATTCTTCATAACCTCCTCTTAATACTCTACTGCCATACTTAAAATAATAACATTAAGCTATGTGACTTTTCTTCTAATTCTAAGCCTATAAGTAAGACTCATTTGTCCTTGTATAGAGTGCAATCACAAGTAAAAAGATTATGGAAAAAGTTTGGGTACCTAAAATTTATGAAAGTAAAGACATTTCAATTGATTATGTCTTTAGTGCAAAAGATCATATCAAGAGAAAAATAGTTGCTGACAACATTTTTCATACAATATAGCACTTAATATTATGAAAAATAATGAGAATCTTGAATTCATAATTAGGAAAGAATGATATATGATTATTGGCAAAAAAGAAAAGATAAAAACACAATTTAAAAAAAATGTAAAATTCAAATTTACTTCCAAAGTGAAGAAACACCCAAGAGGTGTTAAGCCAATGAAACACCAAAAAGTGGGAAGCTAATAAGGTAAAAATGTATAATTGTGCCAAGAAAACGAGAAAATTAAAATTATAAATATAAAGCATAACTTGTACCACAAAGATTTTTACAATTATTGTCATTGACAATGATAAATAAATATATATATATATATATTTGCATATGATAGATACAGTTTTTCTAACAATATATCAAAACTTCATATGCGTATAATGTTTCATGTTATTATACGAGTGAAAAAATTACAATGATATCTATATGAAAATCCCCAAAGGACTTAAGATGCCTAAAGCATATGATTTGAATTCTCAAAAAATGTATTTAATTAAATTATAAAGATCTTTGTATTGATTAAAGTAATATGGACGAATGTGCTACAATCACCTCAATGAATATATGTTAAAAAAAAGATATAAAAATGATCCTATCTGTCATTGTGCCTATGCTTTTTTTTATAAAGAAATCGGAATATGAGTTTAATATAATTGATGTATATAATGATTTAAATATTAATGAAATTCTATGAAGAGCTTCCAAAGATAGTAGAATATTTGAAAAAGGGAGTTTGAAATGAAAGATCTTGGAATAATAAAAATTTTGTCTTAGCCTACAGATCAAGCATTTAAATGATGAAATATTTGTTTATCAATCAAATTACATTGAAAAGATTCTAAAACATTTTTACATGAATAAATTATATATATTGAGAGCACAAATGATTGTTCAATCACTTGATGCTAATAAAGATCTTTTTCGACCTTATGACAATAATAAAGAATTTTTTAGTCCTAAATTACCATATCTTAGTGCAATTGGTACACTAATGTATGTTGTTAACAATACATGTTTCATTTAGCTTTCCTAGTAAGTTTATTAGCAAGATATAGTTCTGCTCCAACTAGAAAGCAATGGAGTGGAACATATATTTTGCTATCATTAAGGAATTAAGTGATATGAGACTATTTTATCTACATCAATCTAAGTCAGAACTAATTGATTATGTAGATACATGATTTTTATTCAATTCACACAAGAGTCAATTTATTTTTTATCGCAGCATTTTTAAAAAGTTAGTTCATAATATTGAAATACGTTAACTCAAAGATCTTAAGTGATCTTGCCATCAGGGAGAGTAATAAATACACTAATCTTTTCCTTTGCCAAGGTTTTTGTCCAATTGGTTTTTTCCTGACAAAGTTTTTAATGAAGCAATTTAATTATGAAAAGTGAACATTCAAGGGGAGTGGTATAAATACATTAAATAATGAATAATTCACCTTATCATAAATTAATTAAATAATGATTATAAATCCATTGAATAATAGATGGTTCACTTTTTCCTCCTTGTACGCTCCACGTAAGCTCCTCTTAATACTCTCTTACCACACTTAGTGTGTGATAACATCTAGTTGTGTGACTTTTCTTATGATTCTAAACTTATATTAGGGTTCATGTGTCATTGTGTAAAGTGTGGTGAAAAGTAAAAGGAAAGAAAGATTTATATTTTCCTTTACATTCTCTTTATTATAAGTTTCTTGTATTTCATATATTTATCAATTTTATTACAAAAATCACTTTTATAAAATAATTTATTGTAATCCACCCACCCACATTTAATTTTACCATTAAATCACCATTTTTTTTGTTAGTGCTAAAATGATTAAAAATTATAAGCTTGAGAGAGTGAAGCTTAGCCTCATAAAATGTAGGTAAGTTATATACATTAAATTTAATCACATATTAACAATTAAGTAAACGAGTGTACTAATGTGTACGATTTTGATAATGTGTTAGGTTAAGATTAGTTAGTATACATTATGTACACAAGGGATGGTTAGTCTATCCTGTGAAAATGGAAAGAGAATGGAACTAAATAAAGAGAAGTAAGGATAATGATAACAGTTATTTTTTTATATGTATAATTCAATTAAGGAATAGAATCATACTATTTATGATTCCCTTTCTTGCAATTTGGCTAAGAGGTGATCAACGACGATAGATGATAGGTAACGGCAATAGGTGGTGGTGGACGATGGTCAACAGTAATAGACGGTGGTGGCCAATAGTTAAGGGTGGTATGTGATGGTAATCAATAGTAGTAAATGACAATAGTTAATAATAAATAGTAATCAATGATAGTAAGTAGTGATGGATAGTGGTCAATGACACTACACAACAGTGGATGGTCGTCAATTATGACTATAGCTGTGAGCGATGATCAATAATAAAAAATAATGATGGACAGTAATCAGCTACAAAAAGTGATCTCTTTTCAAATACTTAATAAAAGAATTAGTTCTTTGCTTTTATTATTTACCTTTAAGATTCCCTAACCAAACATCCTCGTAATATAATAAAATCTCTCTTTAGATGCATTCCCTATAATGAGGTTTTTTTAGATATTTTATTTTAAATAAATCAGATTTCTCATCAAATTTGAAAATTACAAACACAAGTAATTGATGAATTTTTTGGTACATTAATGACTATTTAAACCTAAAATTTTGAACAAATTATCAAGTCCTATACGTCTAAACCACACCTTATAAATTAAAAAAAAAAAAAAATCAAAAGTGTACTTTCTTGGTGCTGATATAAGTGTCTTATATGGCCAAAAAACTGGTGTATATTTAACAAAAGAATAAGGTTTCATTTAGCAGGGGATTAAGAAATTTGATAAAAAGATGGTGAGGATTAATCTCATTGTAATTTTTATAATGATTAAATAGTCATTTTACGTGTTTTGCAAATGAAAAACACGGCAGATAAATTGAATAAGTTAATTAAACTTTCATTATATCCAATCCAATTTTATATATGCAAGACTTTAATAGAAACTAATCAGTGAGATTGACAACTTAGATCTTTTACAAGTTAGTTTATTGTTTTAATGCTTACGTAATTTAGATCAACAGATCTGCATAGGCATTTCCCACTACAGGCAAAATGAAAACAGATCACATGTTCATAAAAGATTGAGGGATGTCTAACTCTCCTAATTTTATCGGTAATAATGTCTCTTTCTCTTTTCACCAGTTAAACATCTTAAAGCTTTATGTCGCTTATTTTAAAACATTAATAATTTGAAAAACCTTTTAAAACATGTTTCGGCTATTTAGGGACAATAACCCAAAAAACATCATGGAACTATCATAGCAAAAGAAAAAGAAAGGTAAAAACAAGGAACTGAACCAATAGTGCTCGAAACTTATAATTAAAGCAACAAAATTTTTGAAAAGCAGTTATGAAAATGTAAAAAGACATGTCTTTGGTAACCATCATTGCTAATAAAAAAAAAAAAAAAACACTCAACAACTATAAATCTCGCAGGAGCTGCTACTCCATAATAATTAAATAAAACACTTCAAGGCACAACAGGGATCTCAATTTCAGTTGGCACCACAGGAGCGGCAACAGCAGCCGGCCGGTAGTACTCCTCCTCCTCCTTTGGAGGATGGATTGTGACAACATCAGGAATGGGAGTTTTTGGACCCTGCTTTCCCTTCGGGTCCCAATCAAGCATGATCTTAACCTTGATACCTAGAACTCCCTGTAATAACACAGGAAAACCGATCAAAACAATTATAAAAATTGAATCGATTCAACAATAAAAACATTCTTGAAAATAATAAGATTTTAGGTAGAGAACCTAACCTGTCTGAGAAGAACATGTCTCACTGCAGAGTCAATATAATCTTTACAGGGCTGCCCAGAAGAAATCATGTAACCATCCTTGAATTTCATTGACTTAGCACGCTGAGCTCTCAACTTTCCACTAACAATGACCTGTCGTGAAATTAAACAACAGTTAGTGCCAACAATTACATAGAGGCAAATATAGAAATAGAAGGGGAGTTCAAGGCCGGTTTCTATGGAACAAACCTCGCAACCCTTGGCCCCACTTTCCATGACAAATCTCAGAACACCATAGCAAGCCCTGAAGAAAAATAGTTTTAGATAAGAGGTTATTGATCAAACACATGCATGTAAGAAAATCATGAGTCCAATTATCAGTTTTAAGTTCCAACTTCCAAGCATTAGAAGACATAAACCTTGTCCTTGTAGAAAATCTAAATAGGAGAGGCATGAAACTCAAATAATAAGTCATTACATAAATAACTCAATAATTTTGTCTCAATAAATCAATAGAGGTAAGATGTCAGTCTATAAAAAAGAGCAAGCTCAACAATGATAATAAACAGTCTGAGCACAAGGAAAAGACTAATAGAGAACCAAGCATGTATCCCCCAAAGATTTTGCAGAAATACAGTGGTATCCCTCAGAATTTAATGGAAAGGTGGAGGACCAAACATAATATAGTCATCTTCCGACACAAACTTGGTAAAGAAACACCAATCTGCTTTATAGATGACCACAGGAGGTACTAGATAAAAAAATTCAAATTTCCACACAATAGATTAAAGAAATCCCCATGATATGTTGCATTGAAGCATACAACGATAATACACAGAAGTCATTTAGCATATTGAGCAACATATATAGTAGTCATTAATCATTATTCACTGCTAAATTCAATAAAATGGAGTCATATAGATATCAGATGAACAAGAATACATGCAGAAACCGCCAACATCCAGCACAAGGAGGACATAGATCATGCATGTATCCCCCATTGTTATCGCATGAATACAGAGGCATTCCACGAGATTTGACGGAATGGAGGACAACGATAATTTGGTCATCTTCCGACACAAACTTGGTATAAAAACGCCAATCTGCTTTATAGACGACCAAAGAATAAATTCGCTAACACATTTATATAGACTCAATCTCCAAATCAATACTGCAGTGATAGCTTGTATCCAGACATGCAAGGATAATGTATACAAAGAAATCACACATTAAATTCATTAATCATTGACTCGTATTAAATTGAATAACATGATGTAGATATCTAATAACCAACAATACCATGAGAAAGATGCAGTATAGTTCAGGAATCAAGCACAAATTAAATTAAAAAGAAGTAGGAACCAACCAAGACAGTCATGATGCATATATAATTAGACACTACACATCTACACTATTTTGAAGCATATACCTTCTTACGGCGAGACCACCAAGAAGCTTGTAGCGAAGAGACTCTGCCTGGGCAATAGCACAAAGACCCCTGTTGTTCACCTTCTCAGCATAGAGCTCAACACTGTTCTCTGGAAACTTAAATCTCTTTTGTACCACTGAGGTGAGCTCCCTAATTCTCCTTCCCTTCTCACCTGTATGTGAGAGAACCGGAACAAAAAATAAAAAAAAAATTAACTTTACATGTATCAGAGTAAATCAGGATAGAACTCGAAGATAAAATAAGGGAACAACGCACCAAGTACGTTCTGAGTTCGTGTGGCTCTGATAATGATCTCAGTGCGCATCGGAGTAACTCTAACCTCGACGCCTGAGTATCCATCCTCAGCAAGTTCTCTGGTCAGAACTTCATTCAGCTCGGCGAAGAAGACTCCATCAGCTACGAACTGCAAATAGGCAATGAAAATGAGGAATCATAAGACATAGTCGGAACAAAATCTAAATATCCCTGGAGGCTGCAAAGCTTCATCATCACTGATAAATTACTGACCTTTCTCTTCTTGCTCATCTGGGTCGCCATTGCCACGACTTGAGAATTGAGGGACGATGCAGAGGGCTAAAGATCTAATGGCGGAAGGTAGCTGCGGCTGTGGCTTATTAGCTCTGCAAACCCTAATTTCAGAGTTGAGTTTTGGAGGATGAATGAGATTATATGTATAGGGGATGGACAATCCAACGGTTGATGTTAATCTTAGGGTTTCATATTTGACGGATGGGATTAGTTCTAATTTTTAATTTCGTGTGGGGGCATTGCGTAGGAATTCCAGTGCCAACAAGTTTCTATGTACTTTTCTTCCTTTTAGTATTTTTACAATAAAAAAGAAACATACTGACCAATGGGAAAAAAGATCTTTTCTTTTCTCAAATAATGAAATCAACTCTTGATTTAGATAATGAACAAGACATTCTAATTAATCAAAAATTTAAATTGAGAGATAATGTGATAAATTTTGTAAATCATAGGGAAAAATACATGAGGTAGTAAAATTATAGGGTGGGGCTATTAAAATTCCTATTGTCTATTAACTCATTTTTAATTGCAATTTTCTAAACTGCATTTATTTAATTCTTTTATTTTTTATAAAATTATCATATAATTTCAATTATTTGTTTATATTCTTAATTATCTATCTACATTTTAATTATCTGTTTACATTCCTATAAATACTCATTCTTTTTTTAAAAAAAAAATCTTTACAAGGCCTTCCGTTTCTTTTTTTTTTTTTTTTTGAAAAATAATATGAAAGTTTTGAAAAAAATATGCAGATTTGTCTTTTAATTTCAAAGCTTACATGTTATACTAATTAACATCTTTTATTAAAGAATATTGTGATTAGATATTACGATTTCTTTAAAATTAGAATTTTTGAATAATATTATTTTTAACAACAAAATTTTCCTTCAATACCAGAGTGGCTTCAAATGGCGAAGGAGTGACCGGAGAAGGATGAGAGAGGAAGAGCTACCCATGGATGTGCTCGTTTTCATATAAATTAAATGTAATAAAAAAAATTAGTGTAACAAGTGTTTATCTGATTTACATTAATTTAAATTCAAAAATCATATTTGATTCAGATATATTGAGTGCAATAAGTAAACAGAGGTTTGGATTTCATTGTATTTTTGTTTTGGATGGAAAATAATTTTCATATTAAACTTTTTTACCAATTTCTTAAATTTCTAATGTGCATAGCAAAAAACTCATTCAATAGTTGCTGCACTTTAAGAAGAGAGGAATAACATGTCATTAATTTGAAATTTGGAGTACAAAAAAAAAATGTTACATGAACCTAATGTAAAATTATTACAATTACAAATAAAATAATAATTACAATATAAAATAAAGAGTCCAAAAACAACACTTAAAAAAAATCATATATTTATACAATGAAAGTTGGGACAAAGACTTAATTGCTAAAAAAATATTAAATTGAAGGAAAATATAACATTAAAATAGAACATATGTAGATTTTAAAAATTAGAGGGAGGTTTGTGTAGGTTTGCTTGGCCAAGAGGGGGCAGCAAAGGTCGAAAATTTCAAAAAATTTGCTCCCCTTTGGCTGAGCAAATATCCTATAGATCCACTGGTTTGAGGTCTTAAAACAACCTAGATCAAATCTAAAGTAGAAGAAGAGCTTACTAACCTTTAGTTCAGCTCTTTCACAGCAGAAGACTTTGGATCTTCACACTAGGAAAATCCTCTTCATGGCCTCAAAAGCTTCCTCTCCAAGTGCTAGCTTGTAGAAGAGCTTG
>JANHAO010011298.1:0-17060 GCA_026873985.1 Saraca asoca | reverse complement strand
TAAGGGCAAGATCTGATTTAAATTTCACTTTATAAATTGTCTACCACTCTTTAAATCCTTATACTACCTAATTTGGGACCTGACATCACCTTGGAATAGTATTACATCATATTATCTATAGCACATTATATTGAATCAAGGTTCTCATAACCTTGAGCTGCCATCATTAATTATTACATTATTCAATCTCATTATATTACATTTCAATATTCCACAAAATAATAATACATGTAAAAACAAAATACATATAATAATCATAAATCTTCTTGTTACTCTGAATTAGCCTTATCTTGTACAATCCCAATCTTATCCTTCCAAGCCAGCCTTATCCCACTCATCATATCAAAATGTACAAATCAAGATCTAGTTCATTTTTCCTCATCTCATCTCATCAATCACATCTTAAGTTTCATAAGAACTTTCAAGCATTCAATAACATCATTCTCATAATAGTTATATCACAAATGTACATTTTAATCACAATCTTAATCATATATCCTTTATCACATTATCACATTTCATCCAAATCATTCATTACAACATATGTTATCCCATGTCTCATAAGGAAGTTAACATACTTAAACAATATCACTACTCACAAAAACTATGTCACATATTCATATTCAATCTTAATCTTAATCTTAATGACCGGGCTTACATTCCTTGTTACATTATCATACTATCAATTATAGACAATCATTGAATTTATTGATATTAGTTTATGAATTACTCATGTAGGATTCTTACTTGCTTCATTTAACTAACTAGGATGCACACAAGACTAGACCGAAAGATTGAGAGATATCTAATAGGGAGAAGTGAATTTCTTTAAAAGGGTGAAAATTTCTGGAGATGTGATCGAAATTGCATGCTAGTTCAGGCTTCAAATTTGAGTAGGATCACAATTAGAATTGTGGCAATCAGATAAGAAAGATTTAATTCTACTTGAGAAAAATCCAGCTTAAAATATGAGTCTACTCGCCAAAATTTGAAAATCTTCAGGAAGTCCAAGTTATATAATATAATATGCCAAATTTTCTAAAATCAATTGTGGTAATAAAATGGCTTTTTGAAAAATCTGAAAAGGATAAATTTGAGAATTTCAAGAATCTTGAAACTATAAATTTTGGGCTACAAAAAGTCTTAATGTAGTAAAAATATATTACATAAATTTTAGGGAACCTCAGGAGTTGAAATTTCTTTTTTTAGATACTCATAAAATGAAATTTGTATATTTGGGATTTAATTTCTGAAAAACTTTGAAAAGATTGAAACTAGGGCTACAAGTTCCCAATAAGTGTGAATTTATAGTTGTTATGAAGAAATTAATTTAACTAATTTGTTTTAAAAATTCATGGCTGGTGATCGATGAGTATGTTAATTGTGGACTCAAAGTTAAGGAAATAAGAAAAGTTATTTAAGTCAAAGATAAGTCAAAGGGAAGTTGACTTAAACTTTTATTTTTCCACTTTGTCTTCCCAAAGTCGATTTCTTTTCCCTTTTCTTTAGCCATTCGGTTACCTTCATGTAAAAACACTCACATTTCAATTTTTGTAAGCTTTTTCTCTTTACAATCACTTTCTCCTTAAGTAAGTCACACCTCTCTTCATGTATTTTCTCTTATTTTTACTCTTAGTTCCTCTCTTCTTCCTTTTCAATTTGATATCAAAATCATGTTGAATCATTGAGTATACTCTTCTTCCTCTCTTTTTCCTATTCATGTCACTACTCAACCTATAAACTTACTTGAATTTTTTGAAGTTTAAGAGCTTGAATCTTATATATTTAGCTTCTTTCTTTACAATGAAACCATCATCCAATTATATTTGATTGTTTGGTGGAAGAAAAATCTTGAAATAGCTAAGTAGCTAATGTACTTTTCTTTTTGTTTATACTGAAGATATTTTGTTAGATCAATTATGTTCTTGTGTTACTAACCTATATGTGAGTAATTTTTACCTTTTTTGTGAACTATAGTGGATTTGCTACTATTGATCTATTGAATGATGGTGCAAGTTGAAGAAAAATGTGTATTTATGATTTTGTGGCAAACTTTAAATAGAATGGATTTATTGATATAATGGTTAAATTTCTATTGAAATAGCTAAGTTTTATGCATGTTTAAGTTTTCAAAATGTGTTGAGTTGAATTCCTAGGATATGGTGTGAGATTAGAAGTTATTTCCCCTCTTTTTCTATTATTTTCCTATAAACCTAGATCGTGCGATTTAAATTGCAACTTTTACACTCAACCTATAATCATGCTCGTAAAAATTCAGCATTTTTATTCTTAAGATTCAAATCAAGATTTTAATTAAATTCATGTGATTTGAATCAAATCTTCGTTCTCTAATTTTCTGATTCTGATTATATTTAAATTTAGACTTTTTAAAAGAGTACAATTTTGGTGCGTAGACTTGCATTTACAACTAATTTTTCTCAAGTCAAATCTAATTTCAAGCTTGATCTTGCTTGCAATTCTAATCATACATCTAGAAATTTTCACATTTTTAGCTCAATTCCATTTCTTTTTTAAGATATCTATTATTCCTTTTGGTCTAATCTAATACTAACTCTAACTAGTTAAAAAATAATAATTAAGAAAACATAAATGAGTAGCTCGTAAGCCAATATGAATAAATCTAATAAATATTTATACATTAATATTATTGTAGTAATCCTAGTTACTAATATGGTAATGGGACGAGAAATGTATGATTAAAATCATGATCGAAAGAGAATGTTATGATATGGTTGTTGTAAATGATATTGTTTAAAGTTTGATAATTTCCCATGAGATATGAGCTGGTGTATGGTATATGAGGAATGATGATAATGAGATTATGATGGAAATGTGTCTTATGTGATATAACTATTAGGAGCATGATATTATTGATAGCTCTAATAGCTCTCATGAGACTTGAAACATGACTGATGGGATGAGATGCAAAAAAAGACCTAGATCTTAGATCTGTGTGTTCTAATATGATAAGTGGGATAAGGCTAGATTGGAGTAACAAGAAGAATTATTATTTTTATGCATTTTGCTTTTACCTGCTTTATAATTTTGTGGAATGTTGAAATGTGTTACAATGATATTAAATAACGTAATGAATAAGAATAGGGACTTAAGGCCCTAAGAACTGTGATTCAATCTAATATGTTATGTACAAAGTGATATGAAACCATTCAGAAGTGAGTCTTTGAAACTTAACAACTTGTTTATGAGATTAGGCATGAGATATGATTGTTTGGCTATGATGTTGATGCATATATATGTTGTTTTTGTTGGATAAATTCATAAGTTTGATACGAATTTATTTCACTAAGCTTCAAACTCACTCTTCTGTGGACTTTTTTTTTTCAGATTCTTGAGATATAGTAGGTATACCTACCTCTGAGAAGTAAAATGAATAACAAACCAATGGAGATTACTGTTGATACTTTCACCACCATAATAGATAGTTCGCTAGGCATGTATGAGATTAGGGTTCATTATATAGTAATTCTAAATCTAGCTGACTGTGAAGTCTTACAGAAGGTGGAAATCATTCCTCTACAATCCCCAAATGTATTGTTGATGATGGCATTATGATGGTTTGATCCTTGAGGGATTTATCATCTATATATATTTTGCTAACCTTTTGAAACATATAAATAGCATGGCCATAAATCCTTAAGGATATAGTTAATCTAACCTATACTTCTAATCGTTGACAAGTTATAGGTTAAACTAACTTTTGTTTTGCTTTATCCTTGAAAATATATATGGGATGTTGTAAAATGATGACTTATAGAGCTAGCCAGTGGAATGTCTGTAAGTTTTGGAAAATTGTTGGATAACCATGAATACTGTTGTTTAATGGACAGGTGCCTTAATGGGCAATGTCCTTGTACATTATTTAAGTAGGAATATATCACAGTGACTTTCTACTACATGAGTTTCTGATTTCTCAACTAAATAAATAAACTTGAGTAAATTGGATTAAGGTGAATTAAAGCAAGTGCGAGTGTAAATAAATAATAAAAAAATCATAGGCTGATGTTTATCAATTAGGAAAATGATATTAATGCCAGTCATGATTAGAAAATTTGGGTCATGATGTGCACGTGATTAGAATCATGATTGGAATCAAAAAATGGGGTAGGACAATTCAATTCAACTCACAAGAATTTAGTTCAACTCCCAATTTGAATGTGCGAGACACAATACAGCTCGATTTCTACGAGCATGATCACCAAGACAATGTAAAAAGCGACGATTCAACTCATGAATTCCAAAAAATGCAAAAATAGTAGAAAAATAAGGGAAACAACTTCCAAACTTACACCAAATTATAGAATTTCAACATAACATATTTTGAAGACTTAAACATGCTTAAAGCCTAGCCTTTTCACTAGAAAACCAACCATTATATCAATAAGAACATTCAAACTCAAACTTTATCATACCGTCACAAATACCCATTTTTATCAACTGGCTTCCACAATCAAAGGATTACAATCAATAAACATTATATGATTCATAAGAAAGGTATGAATCACTCACCTTAGCAACTAGAAACAAGAACTATAATCAAATCTCACAAAGATCTCCAACACTCTTCAAGAATAAGAAAGAAAAGCATATTAGCTTCTTAAATTTTTCAAGGATTTCTCTCTTCAACTAATCATATACTATTAGATAATGGTTCCTTACTAAGTATAATATATTCAAGCTCTAAAAACATTTGCAAATTAAGCGGGTTTATAGGTTGGATAGTGATGTGAATAGTAACTTTAGGATTCAAAAATTCATAACTTATATTATACTTGATCAATCCACAAGATTTTGTTATCAAATTGAACAAGAAGAAGAAAGGAATTAGCAGTAAAAATTTAAGAAATTAACATGAAGAGAGGAATGGGTTGCATGTGAGCAATCGAGAAATGGTTGAGGAAGAAATAGGAGACAGAACCTTTAAGGGAAAAATGGGAAAATTATGCCCATCAGCCTTTTGACTTCATGTTGGCTATATTTTCCTCTTAAAAACTTTTCCTTTTTCCTCATATTTGAGTCCAAAATTAATGTACTCACCGATAGCCTACAGCCGTGAAATTTTAACATAAACTAGCTAAATTAATTACCTTCATAACAACTATAATTTTACACTTACTGGGTACCCATAGCCCTTGTTTTGATCTTTTTGAAGTTTTTTGTAGATTAAATCCCAAAAATACAAATTTTCTTTTCTGAGCATCCACAATGGAAATTTTGGTTGCCTGAAAATTCCTAAAATTCATATAATCTATTTCTATTATATATGAACTCCTCATAGCCCAAAATTATAATTTCAAAACTCTCAAAAATTTCTAATTCACCTTTTTGGATTTTTCCAAAAAGCCATTTTATTATTAAAATTAATTTTAGAAAATTCAACATATTACAATTTGATAGTCATTGAAAAAAAAAGGAAATAGTTGAAAACATGAGCATTGCATAAAGATTGTATTTCATCTTGATCAAAATCATATATATATATATATGAGATATTATCTTGAATACATGATTTACTTTGTCTTCATATACTCTTAGCTCTTTGATGATATAACTTAATATAAGGGCTTGCAATGCTTAGCATATGTTTTCTTGGACCTCATTGTCTATGGTTCATATAAGGAAGATATACAAATGCTTTGAAAATTGATTTCCAAGCATATGATCTTCTTGCTCACTTTCTTGTCTTGGTTAATCTTTCTCATGAGCACATTATATTGGTATTTATCTAACCCTCTTGGATCCAAGTCTTGGTTGGGTACCAAAGAAGTTGTTTAGAGTTAATATGTACGAAAGAAGGGTAATGCTTTCTCAAGCATAGTATGAAAATGGCAAACCAATACAACTTAAAGATAGTTCAAATAAATTCACCAATGAATCAACTTCCATAAAGAGGCATAAAAATTCAAATGTTTAGTATACTCTATCCTCTCTTTATGCACAATATATTTTATATCTTTCTTGAGATTGGATAGTTAAAGATTAAATATATCATTGCTATGTTTAGCTTTATTTTTAAAATGATATGTCCTTTTCATGCTAAAGGGAGGTAATTCCTCCTATCAAGGCAAATATATCACTAATGCTTCTTGAAAGTGTTTATATGCCTATGTTCAAATTTTAAAAGATAATGGCTCTATGCTTTTCTATGATCATATATATTAAAGGGAGCGTATTTCTTTACAATTGCTTGTTATTGGTAAATATTTGTACTCTTGATGGTTGGGTATACCTTTTTGCTCTTATATTCCTGGTTCTTCAACATGTTTTATATAAGTTTTATGATTTCATATTTTCTAAAATTACAAATCTTGTTCTTTAAAGTTTAAAAAAATTCTTGTTACTTTTAAAATAATTTTATAAGCATTTTTTTATATCTTAAGTTTCAAAGTTACATGGTTGATGATATAATACTTGCTATATGCTTTCTATAAACTTTAAATATGTTTCAAGAAGTTCTTAAATGATGCTTAAAGTTAACCTTTTCTTGAAGAATCTTTAGAATTTATTTTATATATTTTAATCTCCAATCTTAAGTTTTGTGGTCTAAAGTTTGCTGGAATCTTTGTGATTTGTGAAAGAATTCAAAAATCAACTTCAAGATTGTGGAAAAATTGATAGAGTGAGAAGATCAAGTCTTGACTTCAGGATTTCTCATCAAGATCAATGATGTATACTTCAAAAGTAATGTGAAATGGAAATGAAAATGATTACAACTAATAAGCATCACATATTACTACAATCAATGAGTATCTCTATTCTTATTCTCCTTTTATGAATCATTAATATATATTGGATTGTATGACACTCTTTGTCTAGTTATTCTTGATTAGTTTGGATAAGATCATGAAAAATATGCTTGGTTGTGATCACAAAGTACGTAAGTATTGTTACATGCTTCTTGTCATTGCACATAGGAAAAACTTGATAGTTTTGATCTCTTTTTATCCTTATTACATATCCATTCATGATGTATATTTGAGCTATGCCTCTTAGTTGCTTAGAACTTGTGCTAATCATACTTTATTATAGAGGAAACTTTGAAAGGAGGTATGCCATACATAAAAATATTTTAAATGATTGTTCTTTGATTTCAAATTATTTAAATGTTTTATCTGAATATGATTGAAAATAATATTCCTTTCTATGTTTCCCATAAACTTCTTTTCAATGCTTTAGAACATAAAAGTTTGGATTGTTATGAAAGTGTTTGGAAAGGTGGAACAATTCAAATCTCATTGTTAGATTGAGAAAAATTCATGTTTGTCATGTTTTAAATATGATAAATACTTTAGCAAACATATTTGTCTTAATCTCTCATGCTTTTTGTGTTTTCAATCCCTTTTTTATCTTTTTTTTAAGGGGAGTATGTTTTTGAAACAAGAGGAAATCAATTTTGTTTCATTAAGAGGAGAAAATTATTTTTAAGATGCTTCTTGTATATACTCTAGATATCTTGATCACATACCACACTTACATAATCTTATGAATCATTAGTAAATATACATGATTGTAATCTTGCTATCTTTGTTACACAAGAATTTTTATTTTTACATATGCCTTGTCTTATCAAAGGCCATATGATTTGTATCTTTTTACCTTAAAAATGTATTATTAAGAGCATGAACTAAGGGAGATTTTTGCAAATTAGTTTACACATATTTTATAAGATTGTCCAAAAGGAAGAAGAGTAAACATTGGAGCAAATCAATGAACAATCTTGTCATGATCAACTTAAGAAGAAATTCAAGAAAGGAGATATATTCCAACTATTAAGGAATTAGAAGAATGAACGTTTGGAACCTTGAAAGTATCAAGAAAAGCTAAAGGACTTCATTGGGTATAGTTTTTCCTTTAGGCTAAAATTTCTTTTAAAATAGAATTTTTTTTCATGATAGAGAACTTAAAACTGCTTTCAAGATCTTAGCTTACTCAAAAAATTTTATAAAAAATAGCCCACAACTATGTTTTCATGAGATTCCATTGATGATACTTTAAAAACAACTCACATATGAATTTTGGTCTTTTTAGTTTTGATCTCTAGTCACTCTTTTGATTATATCTTACAAAATACTTATGATTTAATTTTGAAATTTGTTTCATATGAAAATAGGCTTAAATAGCTTTCCATAGACATGTCATTTTCTTAAATGATCAACAAAATGAAAAAGTTATGACTTTCTTCAATTTAAGTCTAAAAATCAATTTTTCACAATCAAGTCTTTCTGATTTTTGCTCATTATTTTCACAATATCTCAAAAAATATATAAGATATTAGCATGAAACTAGTGTTATTTGAATGCAGACTCAAATAAAATTTAAAACAAGCTTGAAACAAAGAAGTTATGACTTTTTTGTAAAATCTTAAATTTTTCTAAAATTAATTTCAATAATAAAATAATTTTTTAAGGGAATCCGAAAAGGTGAATTTGGAAAGTTTGGGAGTTTTAAAACTATAAATTCTAAGATATAAAGTGTCCAAATATAGTAGAAATAAATTATATAAATTTTAGAAATACTCAAAAATTGGAAATTTCTAATTCAAATGCTTATAGAATAAAATTCATATTTTTAGGATTTAATTTTAAGAAAACTTTGGAGAGTTCAAAACTAGGGCTCCAGGTACCTAGCAAATGCAAACTTATATTCATTATGAAGATAATTAATTTAAATAAACTATATTAAAATATCATAGCTGCTAGCAACTGGTGAGTATGCTAAATTTGAACTTGAAATTAAGGAAATAAGAAAAAAAAAAGAAAGAAGCTTGCCAAGCAAGAATCAAAGGTGAGAGTTGACTCCAATTTTCCATTTTGCCCTCCAAAGATTCAGTTCTCTTTTTTCTTCTCCATCCCATTTCTAGTTGCATTCCATGCAACACACACTCGAACATCAACTTAGGGAAGTTCACTTTCTCTCTACACGTCTCTTTCTTCAAATATGCATTTCATTTCTTCATGTTAATTTTTCATATTTTTGCTACTAATTCCTCTCTTCTTCCTCTTCAACTCAGTACCAAAATCTTGTTGACTCATCAAGAATAATTTGAGTTATAAATTTTTTAATCTAAAAGCTACTATTTATGTCACTATTTACTACAAGAACCCATGTGAATTTCTAAAATTTTTAGAGCTTAAATCTTTCATTTCTAGCTTGTTTCTATGGAATGAATTCATAATCTAATAGTATTTGATTATTTGATAAAAGAAAAACCTTGAAAATTTCAAGAAGTTAACATACTCTTCTTTTTGTTTATGAAGAGCATTGAAAGACCTTTGTAGATTACCTTGATCTCTTTGTTTTAACTACTTAGGTGAGTGATTCTTACCTCCCTTATGAGTTGTAATATAACTAATTGGATATGAATCCTAGAATTGTTAATTATGATAAGGAAAACAGGCATTATGTGGTCTTATGGTTTAGTTTGAATTTGCTTGGAATTGTTGATATAAATATGATTTTATGTTTAGAAAAGCTAAAATTTATGCTTGTCAAGCTTCTATAACAATGGTATGGTGAACCTTTATGATTTGGTGGAAGTTGGATGGTGTTTCCTTGTTTTGGTTGCTATTCTTCTTCATTTCTAGAACTCGCGAGTCGAATCGCAATATTTACACTTATATCATAATCATGCTCATAGAAATCGAGTTCCATTGTGTCTTGTGATTTGAATTAGAAATTTAACTAGTTTTTTGCAATTTAAATCAACCTTTCTTACCCTGTTTTTCAATTCCAATCGCAATTTTGATCGTGTACGAATCATACTTCCCAAAAGTTTGCAATTTTGGGCAAGCAATTTGTATTTTTGCACTAAATCCTCTCAAGTCAAATCGAAACCTTCCCATTTAAATCTTATGATTCTACTTGAATTTCAATCATGATCATACTTGTGATTATTCTTGCACCCCTAAATTCATACATTCAAATAGCCCAAACTTACTTCTCTATAAAGTAACTCTCATTTTCTTGACCTAACTTCATACAGTTCTAGTCATTTATATAATCATCAATAAGTCCTAACTAAGCTAAGTTATAAACTAATATGAATCAATTTATTGATTATTTATATATTAATGTTATGGTAACAATCTGGATAATTATTGTAATAATGTGACAGAGAATATATGTTTGTGATTTGGGGTGGAAATGTGAACTATGTGATATGTTTGTTACGAGATATGATATGATTTGAAAGCTTGAAAATTTCCTATAAGAAGTGAGATTATGCATGATGATGATGATGATGATGATGATGGAATGTGATTAATGAGATGAGATTGGGTACATAAATTAGATCTCGAATCTACGCGTTCTAATATGAAATATGGGATAAGGTGGAACTTGAGGGAAAAGGATGGTGATTGTATTAGTTAAGGTGGAAAGGAGTAACAAAGAGAGTCTTGATCTTTATTGTTTATTTTACTTATTTGAACTATTATTACTCTAAGAAATACTGAAATATGATGTAATAATGTGACCTGAAATCTAAGATATGTATATTTGCTATTGCTGGAAAATTCATAAGTTTGGTATGAATTATCTCACCAAGCCTTAGACTCACTCTTTTATGGACTATTTTTTATATTTTCAAGATATTGTTGCTATTCCACCCCCTAAAAAGTACGGATGAACAACGATCCCATGGAAATCATTGCTGATTTTTTACCACCACAGTAGATAATCCCCTAGGAATATCAAGATCCATTACATCATAATCTTGAATTTAGCTAGTTGCAAGATTTTATATGAAGTGGAGATTATTCCCTTATAACCCCCCAATGTCCTGTTAATGATGGTTAGTATGAGAGAATGACTCTTATAGCTAATTAGTTGTCTGTATAAGTGTTTTTTTGAGAATTTATTGGAAACCTTTAAAATTGATGTTATAATAAGCATGTGCCTTAATGGGCAATGTCTATGTATATTATAAAAGTATGTCTATATCTCAATGACTTTCCTTTCTTTGCTATAACTTTATGGTTTCTTAACTAATTAAATAAACTTGAGTAAATATGATTAGGGAATATTGAAATGATTATGAATAGGAATGGAAAATAGAAATAGGTTAAAGGCTAGTGATTATCAATTGAGGATTGATATTCATGCTAGTCATGGCCAGAAATTTATGTCATGACATGTTTGGTATCAGAGCAAAGATTTAGGTTAAACCTATGAGTATAGCCCTGCATTTAAAGTTGTTGTTTAATGGTGGTGGTGGTTTCATCAAGTACTAATAGGAACAATACCAGTAGCAAGTGTGCACCTAGGAATACGTATTGCCGATGCCATTCCCATTAACCTTGTGAATTATGCATCCATATCAGCATAATGAAATTGGAACCTTTTGTAACTTTTGAGAATCTAATTAATTTTGTATTGTAGATTATGGTGAAAACTAGAAGACAAGAGAGCTAAGAATCCAAATCCAATAATGGAAGGTCATCCATTGGATGAAATAGTCCACACTATAAAGTTAATGATAACCTTAAAGTCCCTTAATGGGAAGAAAGTTTAATCCAACAGGCAATGGATCGCCTGATACATGCATTAACACAAAACTAGGACCGAGATCCAAATAGAAAGCCTGATATGAGTAAGTGAAATGAACAAAATTAAACCTTTCCTACTAGAAATGAACAAGAGAATAGGCTAAGAATTATTTACTAGTTTTTAAAGTTGAAACCACCTCGCTATACTGGAACAAATCCTTCTATGGACCCATATCAATTCCATGATCAAGTTGAAAGATATGGTAGGATATTACATTGTCCTAATTAGATGATTTAGCACATTATTAGTATGTGCGAACTATAAAGGAGTGAGCTACAAATGCTAAACTGTTAACTTGGGTGATGTTCCAAGAAAACTCCATTGATCAATTTCTTCCTCCCAATGTCCAACAAGCGGATGCTTGGAAATTTGAAAATTTGAAATAAGAAAACCTATCCATAATTGAGTGTGATGCTCAATTTACCTAACTTTCTTGATATACTACTCACATGATCCCTAATTTTACGATTTACTTTGATCATGTCAAAGTTGATGCAAACATGACGTACCGTAAGCCATGAATTAGGCTTTGCAAGTTGAACTATGATCTAAAGAGCGCTATGAAAGGAAAATGTCCGTTAGCAGTAAGAAAAGAGCTCGATCCAAGAAAGCTAGTATTACATCATGTGAAAACCAACTCCAGCTCATTGAACACCACCTAGTGGGTGGAGAGAAAATTTTACTGGACTACTTCTGTTGTAGAATCCAATTGCAAGAAGGAATATGGGAAGTTAATCAGTTTTAATCGCTTTTTTTCTATTCTATGGAAGAAATGCATCTCAGAGCCAAGGAAATTTCAATGCCATGATGCAGGAATTGTAATGCAAACCATTATGGACCGCCTAGAAGAAATTTGACTTGATGTTTTTGATATGGATAGTCAGGACATAAAGCGAATACCATGAATGTAAGTGCCTCTGAATATGGTGCAAATTGCCAAGTTTAACCTCAAAGTCAACTAGTAACACAATCTACAACTTTAGTAAAAGCACCAGTTGCATCCAACAAAAGTGATGGAAGAGGCAATCAAGGAAAAAACCCTAATGAAGTATATTAAGTGTTTACAATCTTACCAAATAGGAGGCCCAAGTATTAGATATCATAATTTTAGGTATTTTGAAAGTACATGATCTACAAGCTCAAGTATTGTTTGACCCTTAAGCTACTCATTCCTTTATTGCAAAGAAATTTGCTACTTTACTAAATAAACCCAGTGAACTAATAAAATCTTTGTTAATTTAATGACTCCAGTTGGCAAAGCTCTTCTAGCCTATTGTTTGTTTAGAGATTGTGTTATAACGATAGGAGATAACTAGGCATCTACAAATATAGTCACATTGGATATGGTTGATTATGATATAATTCTAGGTATGGATTGGCTTTCTCAGTACTATGTGTGGATGAATTGTTTTGACAAGACGATCACATTCCATGTGTATGAATCTTCTCCTATAGTCTTTTAAGGAGAATGAATAGTTAAGATTGCTAGTTTGGTTTCTAGTGTGCAAGCTTAGAAATTGCTGAAAAAGAGTTGTACAATTTATTTAGTTATGGTGAAAGACTTAGAGTAATCTATTCCAAATCTAAGTAAGGTTCTGATGATACATGAGTTCCTCAACGTATTTCTAGATGATTTACTCAAATTGCTACCAGATAGGGAAATCAAGTTTATTATCAATCTTGTACCTAGCACTGAACCTATCTCCATCTTTCCTTACTTCATGGCACCAATGGAATTGAAAAAGTTGAAAACTCAGCTACAAGAATTGATTAATAGAGGCTTCATTTGTCCAAGTACTTCATCATAGGGAATGCCTATGCTCTTTGTTGAAAAGAAAGATAGGACATTACGATTGTGTATTGATTATCGTCAACTGAATAAGGTGACTATCAAGAGTAAATATCCTTTCCCTCATATCAATGACTTGCTTGATTAGTTACAAGGGGCAAAATATTTCTTGAAAATATATTTGAGATCAGGGTATCATCAGTTGAAAATTCATAAAAAAGATGTGCCCAAGACTACTTTTTGTACACATTATAGACACTATGAATTTCTTGTAATGTCGTTTAGTTTAATGAATGCAATAGCTACTTTTATGGACTTGATGAATCAAGTTTTCAAATCATTTTTGGATAAGTTTATGATCGTGTTTATTGATGATATCATGGTACACTCCAAAAATGATGAAGAACATAATCAACACTTGAGAATAGTGTTGTAGACTCTGTGAGAGCATAAGATTTATGCAAAAAAAATTTAAATGTGAATTTTAGGTGACCAATTTTAAGTTCCTCGGTCATGTTGTGTCATAAGAAGGGGTACAAGTTGATCCTCAGAAAGTAGAAGCCATAAAGAATTAGCCCAGACCTTCAATGGTCACTGAAATTCAAAGTTTCTTGGGATTAGCTGGAGACTACCAAAATTTTGTCAGATTTTTTCAAGATTTTTGTGCCATTGGTTAAGCTTACTTGAAAAGGAATGCTGTTTGAATGGACTCCTACATGTGAAGAAAGCTTTCAAAAGCTAAAAAGGTGTTTGACGATAGCCTCAATGTTAACATTGCCATCTAGACCAAGCAGCTATGTGGTGTATTACGATGCTTCACAAATTGGACTTGGATATATGTTAATGCAAAATAGAAGAGTGATTGCATATGCGTCATGGTAACAGAAGAAACATGAGCAAAATTATCCCACTCATAATCTAGAGATGGCAACGATAGTCTTTAGTTTAAAGATATAGAGACACTACTTGTATGGAGAAACATGTGAGATTTACACGGACCACAAAAATCCTAAAGTACATCTTTAGACAAAAAGATCTTAATCTTTAATAGCAAAGGTGGATAGAGCTAGTAAAGGGATTATGAATATTCGATAATGTATCATCCTGGCAAAACAAATGTGGTAGCAGATGCGTTAAGTCAAATTATCAAATAGTTTGGCTTATCTTCTTTCTAAAGATAAAAAATTGATATGTTTTTATCCAGAATTTGAAAAGCTTGGCTTGTAATTAGAAGTTCCAAACTAAACCTTAATATTAGCCCACATGATGATACAATTGGTGATGGTAGATTATGTTAAAGAAGATAAAAAACAAGACCTATAATATGTGACCATTAGACAAAAGGCAAAAGTAAAACTAGGTTCAAAGTTTGCAATTGACGAGACAGGAATGCTTAAAACGAAAAGATAATTATGGGTTCCTTCAATTGTTCAAGATGATTTGTTACACCAAGCTCATAACTTATCATACACAATACACCTGGGAGTGTCTAAGATGTATCATAATTTGAAAAAGGTATGCTGGCATGAAGTGAGATGTGCTTGAATATGGGACCAAATGTCTTACGTGTCAACAAGTGCAGGCAGAATATTAGTGTCTAGTAGGACTACATCAATCCATTAATATTCCAGAATGGAAATGGGAAAGCATAACTATGGACTTCTTAGTTGGATTGCCAAAGTCGCCAAAAGGCTATATTTCAATTTGGGTCATCACTGATTGTTTAACTAAATCTACCCATTTCTTGTCAGTCAGAACAACTTATTCAACTGCTAAATATGCATAAATGTACCTACATAGGATAGTTCCCTTACATGATATGTCATTGATGATCATTTTGGATTGCAGTATTCAGTTTACTTCTCACTTTTGGCAATCATTTCAACAAACATTGAGTACTCAATTATGGTTTAGTACTACTTTTCATCCCAAATAGATGGTCAATCAAAGTAAACGATGTAGATTCTGGAAGACATGTTTCGAGCATGCATGATGAGTTTGAAGGAAGTTGGGAAAAATATTTATCGCTTATTAAACTTGCCTACAACAATAGTTATCAATCTAGTAACCAAATTACACCATTTGAGGCATTGTATAGGAGAAGATCTAGATCTCTGATAAGTTAGTTTGAGCCTAAAGAAGTAAAGTTATTAGGACCAGATCTTGTAGCAAACGCTATTGAGAAGATGCAATTGATTCGTGATCGAATAAAGGTGGCTCAAGACTAATAGAAATCCTATTCATATAAGAGAAAAGGAGAATTAAAGTTTGAGGTTGACGATCGAGTGTGTCTCAAGGTATCTTTTATGAAAGGAGTCATGCGATTTGGTAAAAAGGAAAAATTAGCTCCACGATATATTGGACCATTTCAAATTATTAAACGCATAAGAGCTGTAGCATATCAATTAGAATTGCCAATTGAAATGTAAGAAATCCATTTGGTACTCCATGTCTCCATATTGAGGAATATGTCCCAGATGAGTCACATATAATTAAGAAAGGACCAATTCAATTTCACACTAAGCTAATTTATAAAGAACAACCGATAAATATTCTTGATCAACAAGTTTGAAAGCTAAGATCAAGAGAAGTTCCTATGGTCAAATGTTATGGGGACAACACGATAAGCAAGAAGCCACATGGGAGTTGGAATCTAATATATGCGAAAAGTATTCCCGATTATTCAATAAAGGACACATACAATAAATGTTTAGTGTAAGATGTTACTCATAACCATTAATTCATTTTATTTAACTTACTATCATTGTTTAGAATTCGAGGACAAATTTTAGTAAGGGAGAGAATTATAATACCTTGAATTTTTTTAAAATTAATTTCGATAATAAAATGGCTTTTCAAAGAAATCTGAAAAGGTGAATTTGGAAAGTTTAAGAGTTTCAAAACTGTAAATTTTGATATACGAAGTGTCCAGATATAGTAGAAATAAATTATATGAATTCTAGGAATCCTCAAAAAGTAAAAATTTCCATTTCAAATGCTTATAGAATAAAATTAGTGTTTTTGGAATTTAATTTCTGGAAAACTTTGGAAAGTTCAAAACTAGGGCTACTGGTACCTTCAAATGCAAACTTATAGTCTTATAAAGGTAATTAATTTAACTAAATTGTGTTAAAATTTCATAGCCACTAGCAATTCGGTGAGTATGTTAAATTTAGACTCAAAATTAAGGAATCAGGAAAAAAAAAAAAAAAAGAAACCTACCAAGGAAAAGTTAAAGGTGAGAGTTAACTCTAATTTCCATTTTGCTCTCCAAAGTGTCAGCTCTATTTTTTCTTTTCCAACCCATTTCTAGTTGCATTCTATGCAACACACACTCAAACATCAATTTGGGGAAGCTCACTCTCTCTACACTTCTCTCTTTTCAAGTAAGCATTTCATTCCTTCATGTTAATTTCTCATGTTTTTGCCACTAGTTCCTTTTTTTTCCTCTTCAACTGAGTACCAAAATCTTGTCAATTCATCAAGAATAATCTGAGTTATGAATTTTTGAACCTAAAAGTTTCTATTCATTCCACTGTTCACTTCAAGAACCCATGTGAATTTCTGAAGTTTGTAAAGCTTAAATCTTTAATTTCTAGCTTGTTTCTATGGAATGAAACCATAATCTAATAGTATTTGATTATTTGATGAAAGAAAAACTTTGAAAAATTCAAGAAGTTAACAT
>JANHAO010011297.1:0-17103 GCA_026873985.1 Saraca asoca | reverse complement strand
CATTTCTCTTATACTTTCTCTCTCATCCTCTCTATTTTTTAACTTAAAATAGATAGGGGTATTTTGGACAAAAATACCAAGATTTACAGAAAAGTTATATTAGAACCAAACGTAGGGATGTTTAATATTCCCAGGAATATTTAAAGTAAACCAAACACATTTTTAACATTCCCAGGAAACATGATTCTCAGAAAATATGATTCCCAAGAAACATAATTCTCAGGAAACATGATTCCCATGAATGAAAAAAAAATCAGTATACCAAACGCCCCCTAAGTTTTAGTATCACATAACCTTCTAAAGTTTCAAAATATACAAATAATCTCTCTGAAGTTTTCAAAGAAATGAAAATGTTAAAATTTCAATAAAAAAAAATGAAAAAATGTATATAAACTATCCATGACTTTTTCTAATAGTTTTTTACATAAATTTCAACCAATTGGTGGGTAGGTTTTCTTCTAAACTAAATTACCACCAACAAGGATTGAGTTTTTAATATTATTAGGACATGGCTAAAAATAAATATTTTGAATAAATTATTACTAAAATTCGTGTCAACTGCATTTACAGATGTGAAATATGTGCTTTTTTAAATTTTTTTCTTTACTACTTTAAGTTTATTGCACTAAAAAATAATTAAAAAGAGTCATATGTGGTTCATCTACCGTTTTTTATTTCTTTAAACTGTGATTTTAATATTCTTAGTTTTTTGAAAACTTCACAAAGTTATTTATTGGATTTGAAACTTTAGGAGGGTTATATGTCACTAATTCTTAGTTTAGGAGGTTTTTTTGTATTTTACCCTATTTTAAAACAAAACTATAAAAAAAAAACTCTTTTTTTTTTTTCAAATTCTGATTATTTACAATATTAAAGTTAACTATTTTTTAACATTATTGGAAAAAATTGAATCTTTACCTATTTCTCAAATAAGGATAAAAAAATTTAAAATTAGCTAATAACATAGGTCCATAAAAGAGAAAAGGAAAATAAAAAAACACAATTGAATAATTCCCGCAACCTCTAGAGAGTATCTTAATTTGTAATATCTCTATCAAAACTCTTTCACATAGAAGCAGTACATTGCCATCCTATTAACCATAGTCGTGGATAAGCTTTGAAAATCCACAATAATAAAAGATAAATTTTATACCCTAATTTTATAGAAGATGGTGTAATTTTAAATTTAGAGAACAAAAAACTTTCTTTTTAAATTAATTAATAATTTTTCATAACCTAATCTATATGCTTTTCAGACATGTAGAATTTAGATATTTAAATTATAGTCAATTTTTCAAAGCATTTAATATTACGTTTATTTTAAAAATTAGAGGATATAATTAATAAAAAAAAATTAGTAGATATTATTAAAAGTCAATCAATCGTTAGAAGATGTGTGTGTGTGTGTGTGTGTGTGTGTGTGTGTGTATAAATTTTGCTTCATCACGAACTTGGAAGTTTCTTGAATTACGTCTTACTTTATCAGCTGCGGCTAGCTGTCTGTGTATCAAACCATTCATCGTGCTTCCATGCTTCCAGTATATGCTCCGGAATATTGCTGAGTCGATAAAATCAACGCAAGACAAGTAAACTTGGAGGTATCTTGAATTAAGTCTTGCTTTATCTCCTGCAGCTATCTGCCTCTATATCAAACATTCATCTGGCTTCCAGTATATGCTCTGGAATATTGCTGAGTTGATAAAATCAACACAAGACTTCATAATTAAGTACAAATCAATTTAAATATCAGACCCAGTTGTAAGCTATATGTGTCTTAGGGATGATATTTTTTCGCATGCAGCAAAGCTCTGCAAGAGTTTTTGTATATTATCTGTGCAATAAAAAAAAAAATACTATTTGCACAAACGTCTCTTTAAAATTTGTACATTATTGGACACTTAAGTATTTGAGGTTTAGCTGGACACACTTTTTATATTTTGTATTAAAAAAAGGTTAAATTACATTATTTTTTAAAATTTTATTTAATTATATTTATATTTTTTTTTATTT
Source organism: Saraca asoca (assembly GCA_026873985.1). Lineage (NCBI taxonomy): Eukaryota > Viridiplantae > Streptophyta > Magnoliopsida > Fabales > Fabaceae > Saraca > Saraca asoca. The sequence goes on along the minus strand of JANHAO010011297.1, from coordinate 15,093 downwards.
ATAGATCATATATATTGATTTTCCTTTTATATATATATTGATCTTTTTTTTTTCCTTCTATTCAAATTTATACTCTCATATCTTCTGTAATAAAAAAAAAAAAGAGGGAGAAATGAATATATATTTCTAAATTGAAAAATGTATAAATATAATTAGATTAAATTTAAAAAATTAATGTAATTTGCTTGTTAAAAAAACATGTGCAAACAGTTTTTTTTTTTTTTGGTAAAATAAAAACTGTTTGGATCTATATATACTTTAAGTAACATATCTAAGGCTAAAGGCGATTAGTCAGATAAAACAAATATAAATAATGCAAAAATTACTACAGACAATGAAGACCACAATCTGGAAGCTACTCCTAACAGATAAAACAAATATGAATCGGCATAATTGATTTATTATGAGATAACTCTATGAAGAGTCCCAGGAAGTTAGATGTTTTTTCAACAGAATTATCTACTTTGCATTGGCATTAAACACCAATCTCAATGTAAATTAACTAGATCTTTATTATTATTCACTTGCACAAATCTCAGGATGCATTTTTATGATACAGATGCTTAACCCTTTGAGGAGTCCAACTCTGAATAGACTTGTCTTTAAGGCATTAGCCTTGTTACCAGTTAAGATCCGGGGAAGCTGTTATTGCAGCTGAAACTGGGTAGCCAGCTTGTCTCCTTCTTGCTGCAAGAAATAGCTAACCTAGTACTATTCTTTATGTTTCCATCAAAATATGATCTTCCCTCTTTCTGCTTACAACAGTAACATATTGCCACGTGTCATGTAATCTTGTAATGTGTTATTTGAAGTTTGTCTGTAAATAAGAGTTCCTCTAGCCAGCTGAGGCATAAAGGCCTCAAGAATGTCTTGTATCACCAAAAATTGTCTGAAGCTCTGGTCATAAAAAATTTGGAAAAAAAATACATTTTAATCACATGTGCTATAATCCTAATTTCAATGTATTCTCCTATAATTTAAAGTGTTGCAAAAAGGCAATATGTAATTTGTCCATTAATATTTTATTCATATGTATTAATTTTTCATTCAAATCTAACATTAATAGATTTTATTACATACCAATCACGTATTTTTTAATTTGATTTTCATTATTTTTAATTTTTTTTTAATTTAAATTTAACATCTTAAAGAAAAATTATTTTTAATTCTACAAGATTTCTTCGGTACAACATTGAGAAAATGGTTAAATGGTTTGTTATGATTATTGTAATAATTCTATTTCTAAATTTAATGTTAAGCCTTTTTGTGGCAATTATCTTGTTGGTTTTGTGCGATTATCTATTGATGATCATAGACTTTCATTTGTTATTTTGTTACTTTGTGCTTTCTTGTCAAGAAAAATGTTATGTACTTTTCACAAAAAGTAAATGATCTTTTGACGTTCTCTGAGTGGCATGTAGATGACAGCACATCGGACTTTCCATTTTTGTAAGCAATATAAGCAAACAACAGAATTTTGTGAACTCTGTAAAATCAAAAGAAATCATTTAGCCAATTTTTCTTATATTATATGGAAGAAATTTTACAGAATTATTTATAAATTTTTTTTTGAGTTTTGAAAATTGAGAATGTTAAGGTATAATCAGAGTTAAATTAAGACTAATTTAAGAATATATAACTAGCAATAATAAAATAGGTTAGATTTAGATGATAAATTAGAATGTATAAATAAAGTGTTAACAATACAAATTATAATTTATTTTTTTATAATATTTTTAACCGCGAGTGAGAAAATTAAAATTAAATCCACACTATAAGTGAGTAAAATGTGATCTTCTATAAAATTTGTATATATAACGTGCGAGACATCTCATTTAGACTTTACTCAATTCAAATGAAAATGGAAGACGTGAGAATTAGGTCAAATGAAAAGAGGAATGAAAGAAAATAAGATGAAAAATATTTTCATCCCTTATGGCTGAATGAACAGGGAATTCAAAAGGAAGAAAATTTATTAAATTACATTTATACCCCTAATAAATTTCTACAATGTTTGTGTAATTGGGGATAACTTTGGAAGTAAATAAGTTTCCTTAAACTTTAATCCATTTCTCCTCCATTTTCATTCCATGTGTGGGATGAAAAAAAAAAAATCAATTAGACCCACATGTATTTTCACTTATATTTGTACTCCTATTCTCATTCATTCTTATTTTTATCCTTATCCAAGCAAGCAAAGTATTTCTTTTTCACCCTTCTATTTTCATTCCTTCTATTTTCATTCCTTCATGTTTTCATCCATTCCAAACAAAGCCTATGTAATAGAACAACAAACACTTTTCATGGAAGAAATTGTAGACCCTACTTGCTATTCATGAGAGTAAAAACAAGAGAGAATAAAATTAAAGAATACTCTTCCGCTTACTATTAGTGTTAACCCATATTTAAAATTAGATGTGGTAATATCACACTTTTAATATAATATGTGAGGTTTAAAACGATATCTTTTTTTTTTTTTTTTTTTGTATAATATATATACAAGGCTATGAACTGAAGCACAATAGCTTTTATTCTTAGGTTTAATACTACTCCATCAATGATGTCAAATTGGAATTGCAAGATCAAAGAACAGTTTGTCAACATTCAAAAGCCATGCTTTCAACAAACAAAAAAGACAGCCATCTCCTAAATCAAACATGTAAATGATTTCCTTCTGCAATTACAAATGATCTTTATAAATTTAATTACTAACAACAAAATAGTACTCCAGAAGGAAAGAAGAGTCAAGAGAACCAATTTAGTGGAAGCCTACTGTCCTGATAATTGTCTTATTCTTATGGTCTACCTGCAAGCAAAGAAAATAAGGGAGAAAGGAAGAAAATGGAGAGCTTTCTCCCCAATTTTTTTCTCACAGACCATTATAACGATTTTCCATTTAAGTTCACAGAAGTTTACAGTGACTTTACCATATCAGTACACAGATTTATGTACCTCACACAGTTGGCTACTGAGGATCAAATGTTACCATCATCTTTGCATAATGTCCTTCCATCCAAGACTAGAAACAGTCTGAGGCATTATATGAGTATTTGCTTTGACGTGTGGTAAAATAGGCCAACCGGATTGCATCACAAGTTTTTCATACTACAAAAGCTAGAGTAGTGCGATCTGAACTTCCTATCATTTACAATCCCTAAGATTTGTCCATGTGACACAACTTGAGTTAAATTATCTTCACCTTTATTGAAACATGTGAAATCCGTTCGATTCAGGTTGTGCCATATATGAAGGTATGAGAAGAGTTGTACACTTTAGAAAGTACAAGCAGCATTTTTTCAAAAGCTATCGTTGTTTAAATTCCCTTTTCTTCACTATTTTGCAGTAGCATCTGCAGCTTTGCCAATCCAAACAACAAACTATTTTATATGTAGATGTTGATTTTGTCCATTTTGTGGAGGGTGAGGACTGGGAAGTCGGCAATAGGAAGCAAAGAAGGTGAACAAATATAAGACTAAGAATTTTGTTACATTATGGGTATAAAACAGATACAGAAACGCAGAAAAAAGAATATCACACCCTATAGTAGTCACCCAGGAAACAGCTAGACACAATTGCAGAAAAAGAATATCAAGCCCTGTAGTAGTCACCCAGGAAACAACTTGACACGGCTATTAATCTGCTCGCGGCAGATAGGACACCTCGATATTTTTGATCCACAATCTTCGCAAGTCTGCATAAAAATCACTTAATAATCATCATTTCACATAAAGGAAGGGCACTAAAAACAGAATTATCTGTTTGGTAGAACGCACCAGGTGTCCACATCCAAAGGCCAAGTCCTTTTCACTGATCAGGCAAATTGGGCAAACCTGCATTATATAGGAAATATGTTTAGGATTTTCAATGCATTGCTTTCAGAGTCAAGTTAGCCAAGCAAGATGAAGAAAGTTGTTTTTTGTTCCTTGTTAACTTATAGCTATAAACACCAATATCATTGGAATCTCGAATATTCCTAGGGGAACTCTTGAGAAGTACTTGTGCTTGAAAATGAATAAACCATGTTGACCGCTGCTGAGATACGATGAAATAGAAAAGGCATCCCATTTTGTTTCTGTAAATACACTGCCCTCCTTTCATGTTACAAAATAAAGAGGGATATTTCTTTGAGTTTGGATAAATAACAATGAGGTTTAAGTTCGGTTAAATTCACTATCAGGTATCTTTAGTTTGTAAAAGTACAGCCGGGAAATGTCATTGTAATTTACATGATGAAAATTTTGCTCTTATATAAACTCCTACTGCTATATTATGACTACAGGAGTCGTATGGAAATCATCCAAGTACAATGGGGTCCACTTGAGTGACAATAACATGTAGTCAGTCACATTGAGAGATAGTCAATGATATGTTACTAACAGTAATCACATTATTTTTCTGCAATAACAGATTTTCCCAAATGAACAGAAGCAGTATAATCATTCATGGTTGATTTGGCGCCTAGAAAGCTGAAGAACTTACTCTTGCAGCTCTGCCAACATTGACTGCAGGCCACCGCATGCGCTCGTCTTGCAGATCCCTCTTTGTCTTAGCCCATTCTCTCTGTAAGTAGACAATTACCAATGAATTATAACTCGAAGGAAACAACTTTTTAAAGGCATATAATAGTTTAAAAGCACTTTAATTAAGAAAACAAACCTTCAACATTCGTATATATTCCTCTTGCCTTATCTTCTCTGCAGTACTTGCTTGCAATTCAGTCTACATAATATTTAAACCAAGTATCATAATTTATGCAATATTCATAAATAATATGAACTGTTGGCAACTGAATTATTCACAATCACAACCTGCAATTGGTGTAGCTTCTCAGACAAATTATCGATCACATTGCGAGCTTGCATCTCAGCATTTGATATCAATTCCTTTTCTTGCTTTAGAACAAGCAACTGTACAAATTCACACCAGTTGAGTAAATGCTATCCTAAACTGGCTAAATTGCACAAAAACACATTTTTTTTTCTTTTGACGTGTCTACAATCACCTGATGTTCAGATTCTTTCTTAAAGGAGTGATATCTTTCTCTCACTAAATTTGCTCGAATTACCCACCTGTCGCGCTCTGACTTAAGTAATTTAGTTTCATTCCTGACCACAACACCGAAAACATGAAAATATTGAAGTGCAGCTTTTATATAAGCAAAGCATACAAAACATGAACAATAAATGAAAATTGTACCTCAACTTTGCCAATTCTTCCTCAAGGCATGCCCATTCTGCTGCAGTATGGTCCTGGGGTTTCTTAATTGGTACCTTCATTAACACATAATATCATGTCATAATTAAGATTTTTCATTGATAATGTGCAGATCATGTCAACCATACCAAAGAACCTTCAGTCACAGGCTTGATGGTGGTTGTTTTTTCTGCAAGAAACAAAACAAAGACAGAGAGGACAAATTATTAATGAAGGAACCCAATCTCCCAACTAATGCACTTAACTATTCCGGAATATATTTTTAGCAAAAATTAGAAATGAAAAACTGCTTTAAACAGCAAAAGAATAATACGGTAGATACCTGGAGAAAATTCTAACAAAAGGGGACTAGATGACTGAATATTATCTTCCTTTTTAGACATATTCTTAGGCATTCCAACCTGTCAAGAAAATAGTGAAAGCCAAAACTTAACATTCTAAGCTTTAGATTTAGAGACCCTACTTCCAATACTATTTAATGCATGATGCAATCCAAAATTCTGAATTAATATTCTCATAAAACTAAAATGAAATCAGATTGCTTATAACCCTCATTTTCTTCCCAAATATATTTTAAGCTCTAAAATCTTTGGACATTTTAAAAGAGGAGAATTACCTTTGCATGGCATTCGACTTTATGCCTTGTCCAATTCTCAATTAAGCATTTTGGTGAGCTGAAAGAAAACCCAGAGCAACAAATACACCATGTGAGAAGAAGCATGGCAATGTTATTAAAAAGAAGAAAAAGAAAACAAAAAACTGACCAGTATTTGACGGCTTTGCATCGGCAGCAAATTGTGGTGCTTGGTTTGCCGCAGACGACGCAACCATTGTCATCGCTGAGAACCATGTCACTGAAATCATCACTTGAAAAGTCTACCACTCCCACTTCTGACTTCCAATCTGCTGCTTTGATAGCATAAGAGCTTTTCTGCACAACATCAAGCATTCAGTTAGCCTAACCATTATTTCTGATCTCCACTGGGAAATATCAAACTCATCTAACAAGAACAGAGGTTTTTTTCTTTTTTTTCTATATATTTTATCCTGGAAATTTGAATTTAAAAGACCTAGTGCTATCCAAGCAGCTTACCACTAAATTACACCTAATAATCTTATTTTATATATATATATATATATATCTTTCCTCAACTTCATTTTTTATTTATTTAATTTTGTCCAATTTCACCATTTCTTTAGTGTGTCTTATATTTGATAACGAAAATTTGATGTCTTCAGTGTGTCTATTATATTTGATAACAAAAATTCGATGTGACACTTTTAAAAAAATTGAAAAAAAATTGAATATTATAAAGATAAAATTACAAGAATTAAAAAAATGGAAAAAAAATGAAAGAAAAGAATAAAATTATATATAATTGATGTAAAAAGGTTGATTTATTATACAAAAATTTTAATTCAAAAAATATATATTTAAATTAAATATAATAAGTAAATATAAATTTTTAAATTTTTTCGTTAAAATTTGGATATTAATAATAACTATTAAATAATTAAAATAGTATCTTAAATATATTTTTATTAAATCTAAAATTTAATTCAATGAATTACAGTAATTATTATTTAAGATTTATAATTCAGATTTTGTTATAAGGTAACCAATCTTCCCTTGTCACATCAACCGTTAAGTCCACTGCCTGACACGTGTACGACCTATGCGTTTTAGCCCACTTGCACCACCAACTACCAATCACCACCCACATCTCCTTATCCTCAAAACTTGGTACAAGTTAAAGTATCCTTCTCAACCAAAAAGAAGATCTGAAGTTATTATTAGCCTTTACTCCATCCAAACCCCCTCATCTCTCCATGCCATTAATGTTAAAACATCACATCTCACCATATGACTAAAATCGGGCCCTTATCCATTGAACACAACTCCATCACTTAGAAACTTCGTTAATAAGCTTAGCATTCACCACTATTTTTCATCATAAACTTAGAATCGTGTTTATTTTCTTTCACAAACATTACCATTAATGTATACACACTTCTAACTATCATAAGGAACACAATCTACTTACATCAAACAACATATGGTGAAGTTTCTAAGGTATGCATGCTTATCCAAATATTTAATAACTTTCTTTTTCATCATAAAAAATCAAAAGATCTGATATATAAATTTACACTTATTTGCTTACGCATCAATCATGCTATTAAGTATGAAATTTCTTCTCTATCACTTTTTGAAAGCTGCTTGTAAGGTATTCATCTCTTCTATCTAAAACTCATTGTATTAAATTTTTATTTATCATAACTTACACAAACACCTAACATAACATACTTCCTAACCACAATCGCTTACTTTCGCTTTTTCTATTGACACTAGTGGCAACAAAAAGGTATATTTATACTATTACTTACTTTTTATAAAATAAAATTTTCACGAAATTGAACTCAATCTATTTATTATATAGATTAAGCTCACAAAATTTGATATCGATTTAAAATTAGTTATTATCTCCTCAACAAACTTTAAAATTAAAATATACCTTTCAAATATAAATAAATTTCAACTAGTTGATTACATATTTATTATAATCCAAATTTTCTCAAAATTTGCATATAAGATGCATATCATAACTACTTGTAAATAAATAATTGCATCGAAGAAAATCATTTTCTATAAAAAATTATTGATTAGTATAAATATTCTAACTTTTACATCGGTATCAATTGATTCACTACCCTTTGTGAATGATACCAATCTAATTTACATCTATTCTTACATTATAACATAATTCTATATAGGATAAAATTCTCACAAATTCCACAATTAGATTTAAAATATCACTAATGTATATTATATTTGTAAAATCAAATCCAATATTATTTGCTACTTCCTCAATATAATTTAAAAATGTTTTAAAATATACATTTGAGTCACTATTTGATTTCATAATTATAGTTATTTAATTTTTCTAAAATTTGATATACTATATCAATGTTATAATTACTTCTAATCTAACAATTAGATCAATACAAATCATATTATGAAAAAAAAGTTATGTAATTATATAAAAATATATGCAAATTAGATTGATGTTAAATGATCTCCACCCATACATAATTATATTATGACAATTAAATTGATGAAAAATCTATTTTATATCTCGGAGGCAATCTTGTGAGAAAAGTAATATAATTGAGAAATTCAACTTACATACAAACACTCTATTTTTAAACCCTAATAATTCTTAATCCACATCAATTTCATGTGGATTAGACGTGTGGATCTAGTTATTTTAAACCCAACCTGCAGTTAAATATGATAAAATGGACAAGTAATACCAAAGAGACATCAAGCATAGTTGTCCATGAATGATAAATATAATTAATTACCTTTGCCTTTCTGGGATTCTGGACAATCTTAGTAGACTCTGTCTCCACACATTCATATTTGTGCCCTGACCTCCAATGCCCAATTTGACATTCCACAGAACTGATCAAATCAATAAACAAAACCAGAAACACATAATTCACCACCAAATTAATTGAATTAACATAATAATTCTTCGTAAAAACATGAGTCCACAATCCCTTTTTATAGGGCTGGATATATCACCAATCTCATTAAAATTTTACAATGATATATATAGATTGTTTGATTCTTTAAAATCGTTATTAACGAAAATTTTATCATATAAAAATATCAATATAAAATAATAAAATTTTTCAGTTGGATTATCTTAAGGAGATCCATTGACAGATTTTAAATAGCTAGGATGAATTAATAAGTTTGATTTTAAATCGAATTTGGTAAATGTGCAACGTTGGAAGTTAACGAAGAATAGGAAAAGCCTGTAGCATCACTCCAAAAACAAGAAAAAAAATGCATGCAAAAACAAAAGAGCAAAGGTCAGCAAACAAAGGCAGATGAACTAACCAATATCTAGCAGCCTTGCAGCGCGAGCACCTTGTGGTGGTAAAATCCCCACAGAAGGCACAAACACCGTGTCTCCCAACGACAACGCCGCCGCAGGCGGCAGCCCTATCACCGGCTTGCTCATCTCCTTCAACTAGAGGAGTTTGGACTATTTCACCCCTTGTCAGCTCCTCCTCCCTTGCTTTCAGGCTCAGTTCTTCCTCATTGTTACTGGAATTGTTTTCTTTATCTCCTGCCAAATGAAGCAACCCATGGTGCAATAATATTGCCAAGATTATGAACAGCAAGACCCAAGGCTTAGAATTGTCGTGATCGTAAATGGGTATTCTGTTTTCTGCAAATTCAACAAATTTTCGAAGCCAATAATGATAATACCCCATAAACAGGCATCTAGGCTAAGCAATCCAAACTTCTGGTCAAACTTTAATATTAAAGGAAGCTAAAAGAAACACAGAGAGCTTGAAAAATGATGGTTTAGTTGGTATTTGGTGGAGATATGGAGAATCTTATGTTTCTTCTTATTTATTTATTTATTTAACGTGATTTTCCGTGATATTTCACTGATTGATTTTTAATGTTAAAATTACAATTACGTGGAAGAATCCGAGTAAAGAACAAGTCGCATTAACATTAATTTAAGAAAATGACAAATTGATGTATGACTTACCCGCCAAAGCTTGAATTTTTAACTCTTGGAAATCATTGACTAAATTAAAAATCCAATTTTTTATTTCTTCAGAAATTCCAGAAGACATTATTAAAAATGAGAATCCATAAATGATAAAAATTCAACAAGCAAGATCATTTTCATGATGGCTTAGCCGAGAAAAAAAGCAGAAACTTCATATGCAACTTCTGAGTTCTTACTTTGATGGCTGTTAATTTTAAAATATTGAAGCTACTAATGCGTCAAGGCCAATTTATACATAAAATTTGAAAGAGTTTGCAGGCACACTTTGATGCTTACAATTTTATCCACTCTGTGCCTAAAAAAAATGGAAATTAAAAGTCTGAAGAATATAAAACATTAGAATGTGAATTAAGAATTATTATTATTATTATATAGATAGGTTTCTTCTCAAATCCCTTTGTAGGTCCCACTCTATTTGATCTTCCAATGGTTCCTTAACGCGGAAGAGTTAAATAAACCTCAAAGAAACTTCAAAAGTTAACTCAGCAAAGGATTAGTTAAGTGGGATAAAAAAGACCCAACTTAGAAAGTAAACCCTAACAAGGAATAGACAAATGGAGAAAGAAACCCTGTTTCAATGAGTAAAAAGGTGGAGCAAGTGATTCATTATTTTGCAACTTGCAGCCATGAATTTCTCAAATTTTCAAGTTAATCTTGTAAGTAATCAATTCTCAGGTTTTATTTCTTTTATAAAAACAATTTTCTCTTTATGAATTCACCCTTTATTTTTTATTTGTAATTCATGAGAACATTTAAATTTCTTGAACAAAGCAGTGAAATGAAAAGATATAAAAAAATCTCACGTTTTTGCAATTCAATTTAGTCTTCTGCCGTTTATATTAAGGTGGGACTATTTCTACAAGTAAAAATATTACATCTTACGTAATACAAAATTTTTATATACATCCAAATACCCTTTAATTAAATAAGATAAAAGTTAATACCAATAATTAATAGTAGTAATTTTTTCAAAAAAAAAAACCAAATATGCCTAAAAATGTTCTATAATTTTTAATGTGATGAATTTAATTTATTACTAAAACCATTATCACTTAAAAATTTCTTTTTATTTTTTGCACTATCACTTTTATTCTTGGAATAGTAAGAATTATTAAACCAATTATTTACCACAATCAAGACAAATTCTTTATTATAATTTTTAAAAGGAACATTGTCTATAACACATAAAACATCATACAATTTTTTTATTCTTAAACACAATTCACATTAAACAATAAGTAAATTTTGTATCATTATCAACTTCAAATTATTTATCTAAGGTTAGTACTTATTTTTTGTCTTGTATTTATGTAAGATTATTTGTTTCTCTCCAGGTTCCTTTTTTTTATATAATTTGTGGCTTAATTTAGTCTATTTAAAGTACTCTTTTTGTCTTGACTATAAGTTGTTTTAAATCTTAGTTATATTATAAATGAGTTCTTGGAAGTTTTTACCTTTTTATTAATTTTGGGAAAAAATTATGAAAACTTGTGGTTAAATACTTTTCTTAGTTTTTTTTAACATGTGGCTTAATTCCAACTACTTAATTTTAGTTATCTAATCATTTTTCTCCTTTTTTTTTTTTGTAATTGATCATTTTTTTACTTAACATATTATTTATCATAATAAAGAGAAACTCTTCATTTTGATTTTTAAAAGAAGCATCCTCTATAACATATAAAACATCATATAATTTTTTTACTCTTAAACACAATTCACATCAAATAATAAACAAAATTTGTATGATTATCAATTTCAAACATTTCATCTAAGGTTAGTACTTAAATTTTTATCTTGTATATATATGATTATTTTTTGTCTTCAAATTCTTTTTTTTTTTTAATTTGCGGTTTGATTTAGTCTACTTAAAGTACTTTTCATATCTTTATTATAAGTTGTTTTAGATGTTAGTTATAGTATAAACAAGTTCTTGAAAGTTTTTATCTTTTTATTAAATATGGAAAAAAATTATTAAAACTTGTGGTTGAATATGTTTTTTGCTTTTTTTAACATGTGGCTTAATTTCAACTACTTAATTTTATTTATTTAATCATTTTTTCTAATAATTGGTCATGTTTTCTTTTAATTAATATAATTTTAGTTAATTAATATAACCTTGGTAATAAAGTAGATCACATTAAATATTATAGAGTAATTTTATGCATACTTACTTTTTAAATAAATAAAATAAAATCTATTATTTATGTATCTTAATTTTAACCTATTTAACTAAAGAGTTTTAGTCTATATAAAATTTTTAATTTAATGAATTGTGGCATAAGTAAAAGTAATTATAGAAATAGTGTAAGCCTTTATATTATTTTGATGTTGGTAATTTAATTTGGATTTAATTCCAAATCGTATACATTATATGCTAGTGAAATTTTATGTGTTGGGTATTGTGAAGTTCTTTATAGATGCTGATCGTTCATATTTGGGTCATGCCGATGTTTGCTTTTCCTTTTCTAAGATAGTGAGTTATGATGATGTTGCTGTCATATTGAATTATTGTGCTACCATCTTCATTTGCATATTTCGAAGATACAGTACAATTAGTCATGAGCTTTGCGAAATTTTTTAATGTAAATATTAAGATATATTAAATTAAAGACTTAGAAGTCCACTTCGGCCAATTTTCAAACATTGAGGCAATTAATATATAAGTTGGAACAATTACTAGGAAAGTCACATCATTTTGTGAAAAAGAGAAAATTTTGTATACATAATCCTATAGGAGTTTGACTTCTTGATTTCACCAAAATGTTGATCATCATGTGTTTGTGCGGATGCTAGTCTCGCTTTGTTACAATGGGTTAAGGAAATGATTCAAAAATAATTAACTGCTTGGCGATCACTACAAAATATTTCTGAATTTGGGAATAGAAAATTAGGACGGATTTTTTTCCGTCACAATTTAAGACGGAACAACGATGGGTTTCATGTGAGACGGATGGAAACAATTTTTGAAAGTTGGAACTGAATTTCTGCATCTTTAATTCCGTATTAAATTGAAGGGAATTTCAAATTTTGAATTTTAAATGGATTTGGGACGGAATTTAAATCGTTATATATATAATAATACGTCTCAATTGTGAAAAAAAAAATCATTTTTTTAAATTATATTTTGGGACGGGATTTCTGTCGCCATTGCCAATAAATCAAACAGTATGTTTTCACTTGAGACGGAAATTTCGTCACAATTTTATATCTTAGATTGAGAAAAAAAAAATCATTTTAAAAAGAAAATTACATTTTGGGACAGAATTTCCGTCTTAACTACCAACTAATGAAATGGTTCGCTTTGGCTTGGGAAGGAAATTCCATCCCAATTTTGACCTTTTCTGCCCAGTCCTGGTTCGTCTCCTTTGTCGTTTCTCACCATTGAGCCATCGTTTGGAGTGATTTTTTCCAAATTCATTAAAGCTTGTGGTGAGATTTGTTATTAGAGGTCATTTTTTTTCATATTTTTCCCTGCAGAAATGCTTAGTTAGCTCACTCTGTTTATTGTTAATGGTTAAGTTTGTGAGGATTTGTGAAACCTTAAGATCAGCTATTTGTTATTTATGATTAATGTTAGATATTTGTGAAAGTTTGAAATCTACTATTTATTGTTTATGCTACATGTTGAATTGATGACAAATGAATTGTAAGAAATTTTTTTGTTTTCATTCTCATAGGAACAAATATGCATTTGAAATGGGGTAGAAATTCGTTCCTTTTAGAGAGAAACAAAAATAAATTTGATTTAGACAAAAATAAAAGTTTTACACGTAAATAATAAAATTAAGAATTACTAATAAATTGTATAGTTGGATAGAAATTAGGTAGAAATAAATTTTATTATAGGAAAAATGAATATAAAATTGTAACCTTTAAAAAAAATTTACGAAGTTGCAATTGTTATTAAAAATTAAAAAATAAGTGCAACAATAAATAGAATAAAACGAAGCATATAATAAAATTTTATTTCTAGTTTGTAAAATTTGTTAATACAAAAGGAGAAATTATATTACAAAAGCATCTAATAAAATTTTGTTAGGAGTGTAACTAACTTTGTTGATAATCTTTTTCTAACTAACATTAAAAAAAAAACAATGATTTGAAAGCTATTATATTTTCAAACTTTACCTACCAATCCATAGGTTAACTTCATTAATAGTCACATGCATTGACCAAATTGGTTCATTTTAGGAAAATGGTTATGAAATTTTATCACATCCAATGTGTGGGTCCATTTCATAAGTAATGTTTCCTAGTTTCTCATGCCCAGTGCAACCACCCACTTATAATCATGTGATAGATGAAAGTTTCTTGTAATATACTTTTATTAATTTAAATTAATGTCAATGATCATATGATAAATGGAACCTCCTAAACATAGAAAATGGATGTACAATAGAATAATTTCTGAACAAACAGGTCTTACCAATGGATATATTAAAGGGGTTGATGAATTTGTGTCATAGGCATGTGGGCTTCCAACATATGTTCAAGAAGGAACAATCAAGTGTCCTTGTGTAATGTGTGATTGTAGGAAACTTGAAAATTTAGATGCAATCAAATTACACCTATATCAGAAAGGAATTAGGTTTGATTATTCTTATCGGACCAATGATGAAGAAGAAGTAGTTGTTAAGCCACCAGTGTCTTATCCACAATCAGATTGTCAAAATTATTAGCAAGGGAATGAGGGTGTTGTAATAAATCAAATATGAAACGATGGTGATGGATGTAACTAGACCAAGTTTTGTGAATGATTATTAATAGGTGGAAGAGCAACCTAATGCTAAAACCCAAGAATTTTATGGTATGTTAGCAACCTCACAATCACTATTATGGGATGGATGTCTAAATCATTTAAAACTTTTAGCTTCAATGAGGTTGCTTAACATTAAGACCATGTGTACTGTGCCCAAACAATGTTACAATGCATTTTTGCAATTTAAGAAAGAGGCTATATTATAAAAATGATGAAGAAATGACACAATGCAAGTTTTTTCATTCTCCTCAATACATAGAATGGGGGAAAAAGAGAAAAAACTTTGAAGCAATTCATGTTAAGCAATTGTAGTGTTTGCCATTAACTTTCCAACTTCAAAGGTTATATTTTTCAGTAGCAACTACAAAGGAAATGTGATGGCACTATGAGAATCCTTAACAACCAGGTTTATTGTTACATCCTTCAGATGGTGAAGATGTTAGTGTAGATGGGTGCCCTAGACCAATTTGATTGAGTTCTAGCACATCCTGAACTATACATTCTGTGCATTTAGATATA